>PVLC010011829.1:0-30962 GCA_004027655.1 Graphiurus murinus
TACTGGGGATTGAACTCAGGGGCATTCTACCTCCGAGCTATACCCCCAGCCCTATTTTTTATTCTTTTTATTTTGAAACCGAGTCTCACTAAGTTGCGGAGTGCCTCACTAGGTAGCTGAGGCTGGCCTCGAACCCGGATCCTCCGGTCTCAGCCTCCCGAATGCTGGGATTACAAGCGTGCGCCACCACGCCCGGCTCCAGAAGCATTCTACTTTTAAGCTACACCTCCAGCCCGATTTTATTTCTTATTTGGAAACAGAGTCTCACTAGGTTGATGAGTCTCACTACTTGCTGAGGCTGTTCTAGAACCTGTGATCCTCCTGTCTCAGCCTCCCAAGTGCAAGAATTACAGATGTGTGCTACCATGCTTGGCTCTTTCTCGTTCTTACCTTAACCTCATAACAGGTTGTCTCTGGAAGTAATCTAGTCATTCCCCACCCACTTTGCTTCAAATATCATCTGTAACCCTGTTTCAAAATAAAAAGGGCTGGGAGTATAGCTCAGAGGTAGAACATCCCTGGGTTCAATTTCCAGTACACAATTTTTTTTTTAATAAATACCATCTGCTTCTCATCACTCTCTTTCTCTGAGCCCTCACTGTCTATGTTCAGTTTAACAGGCATTTAAAACTTAAAATGTCCCACACTGATCCCTCTCCTCAGCCACTCACTCACCCCTAAGTTGATCTTGCAGTCTCCCCAAGTCAGTGAATCCAGTTCCTGCCATGCACTGGGACACCCTGAAGCTGCCCTTCACTCCTCTCTCTGCCACACTCCTCACTGGATCCTCGTCTATTTCCAGGGTGCCATCTGACCCAGCGCCTTGCTCCCTGTGCTGTAGGCCACATCATTCCTTCCTGCAGTGTACACACAGCCTTTTCCCTGCTTTCCCCACAAGTCCTCGACCCCTGCATTCTTCACAAGGCCACTAGAGATACCTTTTAATATGGAGTCAAAGCAGCTCACCTCCCACAGCCCCTGTCTCCTTCCCAGGCCTGACACATGGGGCCTCTGCTGCTACTGACTTCATTCAGTCCAGCCCATGGCTCTCTCTGCTCCTGCCACTAGTCCCCTAAGGTGACAGCACATAGCCTATGGCTCATCCCCACTGGCCTCAGGGCTGTCAGGAGCTCCTCAGATAGAATGGACACACCCAGCAATTCTTGCCTGGCTTCTAGCCATGCTCACACCTACTGCGCTCACCCTGCCTGGTCCTGGATGTCATCTGTGCCTCTGTCGATGTCTACATCTCTGTAGGTAGACGTACGCAGATATGCAGATAGATGTCGGCATCTGTATCTGCATCCATGTAGAGAGAGGGACAGAACTAATTCATAAAGAACAATATTCTGTTTATGAACAAAAGATGCCATAAAGCAAAGTAACCAAAGTAGCCAAGGAAAGGAAGAATGGAATAGAGGGGAGGAGGGAAAGAGAGAGAAAGAGAGAGAGAGAGAGAGAGAGAGAGAGAGAGAGAGAGAGAGAATGAATGTCCATACACTTACACACACATATGCGCATTTGTATATGTGCATATGTGCTGTTTATATTATATACATTTTTTGTTGTTTGTGCCCCAATTGTAAAGCTCCACATTAAAATGTAAACTACACAAAGAAACTTATTTTGTTTGGTTCCCTGATGCATCTCCAGGACTCAGGGTAAGTTCTGAGACATAACAGTCTCTCAGTAAATATTCGGAGAAAGAAAGGCAGAGGGAGAAAAAGAGGAAAGAAGGAAGGGAGGAAGGAATGAGCAAATGGAGGAAGGAAGGAAGGAAGGAAGGAAGGAAGGAAGGAAGGAAGGAAGGAAGGAAGGAAGGAAGGGAGGGAGGGAGGGGAAAGAAAGTTTCTGTCTCCAGCCTGTAGTTACTCAGGGATGCCCGATAATATGCACTAAAACCAATTGTTCTGTAATGTCAGAAAGAGCTGTTTCTCACAACTAGCCAAAATAAAAAGATATTCCAAATGGATAGCCAGGTTTCTGGAGTGGCAATTAGCGGGGGTGGGGGGAATGTCAGGAAATCATTTGGAGGGCTTTCAATTTGATGAGAGAGATTTTAGTTAGAACAGATGGATATGAAATGTCTGAGTCTACAAAACACAGAAGAATGAGGAACAATTAGCAAATGTGTAAGTGGTAAATGGCTTAAAACCCTGTGACAGACACGTCTAAATGGGCACATGTGAAAAATAAAGCTCTCCTTGTGACTGGGGTGAGGGCAACACCTTGCACCGCTCCTATTAAAAGCCAGCCCCCAAAGCTGCTGATTACACTGCTTTGTGAAGACAGAATGCCGTAATTGCATTATTGTATACAGCCCATTAAGAAGCCTCCAGAGCAGAGGCAGGAGGCTAATTTGAGGAAGCAAGTGGGTTAGCATTCATCTGAGAGTCTTGTCCCAGCCATGCATGCTGCTTGGAAATGGACAGTGTATCCGAAGGGCGACTTCTATAGATGAATGGTCCACATTTGCATACATGTGTTTTGACTCCAGGCGGTTAAATATTAGCAAGTATCACCTGACACCCAGAGAGACATGCACTAGGCACGAGGTCTTACAAATTTTATATTTTCTTTGCTTCCAAGTTCAATTAAAACAGCTTCTCCAGTGAAATTTCATTGATTTACTGCAATATATGCCTAAAACTCAGCCAGGGCATAACTGATTTATAAAGCATAATATTCTGTTTATGAACAGGAGATGCCATAAAGTAACTGACAGGCTCTGCTGGCAGATCGTTTTGCTCGTGTTATGGGAGACTTTTCCCAAACAAGGCAGGCCATATCAGTAAGAGTGTTCAGGTTCCCTCTCTTGACCCCCTCCTGCTGCAGAAGGAGAGCTGGCAGCCTTGGCAGCTGAGGAGGTGAAAGAGATAGAACTGGGCACACCCATCCCCTGCTGATAATGCACAAACTCGAAACCCACAGCAGGCACTTTGTAGAGCCCACTGAGGTTGAAATCCCAACCACGTGAGGAGATGGAATGGCTTTTCTATTGCTTCTTTTAAGGGTATTAGTAATTCAGAGAGCATTCCCTATGTAGCCCAAACCAAATATGCCCTAACGTCTGAGCTCTGAGTTGTGCTGGAGGCCTGCTTGCTTGTTTATTTCGACAAAGCACACAGATACCTGCATCACAGAAAGGTCAAGACTGACCATTCAGGTGAAGAATGGATCAAGGAAATAGAAAATGTAAAAAGTGAAATCTGGACATGTTCCTGCCCACCCTAGATACTCCAGTTCCCCTCTTTTTCTTTGCTCTGAAAGACTTGGATACATTTTTCAAGCAGGAGTCAGAAGCAGTTCATAGTAGATCAGCAAAGGACTCAGAATATCAGGACAAAAATGGACAGATGGCACATTTGCGGAAGGAGAAAGACAGGCAGGAGGAAGTTTCTCAGCCCCCATGAATGTCTGCCTGCCCTAGAGAGCCATGGCTAGACTTCTGCTTGGACATGTCCCAAGGAAGGGTCTGCTGCCACTACAACCAACCAAATGTCTTCTATGTTTGATAAGTTTTGCATTGCTGTGACAAAATACCTGATAAAAATCAACTTAAAGGAAGAAAGAATTATTTAGGATCATGGTTTCAGAGATTTCAGTCTGTGATCAGCGGGCTCCATTGTTTGGGGTCTGAGGTGGAGCAGAACATCATGATAAGAACACATGGAAAAAGAAAGCTACTCAGCTCATGGCAACCAGAAAGAAGAGAGAGAGAGAGACAAAGAGACAGAGAGAGCAGAAAGGGTCAGGGAAATGATATACTCTTTAACAGCATGACCCCAAGGACCTACTTCCTCCAGCTAGGTCCCGCCCCCTAAATTTTCCATCACCTGTCAATAGTCCATTCAGAAGATGAGCACATCAGTGGAATAATCCGTTGCTGAGATCAGAGCCTGTGATTCCATCATTTCCCAAGTGTCACACCTCTGCACACTGCTGCACTGGGGACCAGGACTCCCACATCCAAATTATGACACATTTACCCTGGCCCTAAAGGCCCATGCCCATCTCAGGACACCAAAGGGATTCAGTACCTCATGGTCTCCAGTATCTAAGAGTCCTCAGAGTCTTAACAATTTCCGCATTTCTCAAAACCCCAAGTGTAAAGTCTCCTCTGAGACTCAAGGCAAGCTCTTAGCTTCTAGATCCTGCCGAAAACAAAAAGCAGGTTACGACTTCTCTATCCTTGCAAATCCATGTATACATCTCTCACCCACCATCTTTTTCTCAAACTTCAAGGGCCTCCACTTGACCCAAGATGACCAGCGCAGCCACCCTTCCATTGTTTTGACATTTTTTTGCCAGTGCCAAACAGAACACGTATTGCATAGTACTGCCAATTTGTGTTGTGTGCATTGATCTCTTCACCTGGGCGGGAGAAAGTTCTTCATGGATTAATGGTTTTAGATTATCCAAAGAGCATGGCCGCTGGCTGGTTTACATTGAGGAAAGTGTTCCCTTGCTTTTCTCTGCGCTTCATATACTTTTGCTCAGATCTACAGTCTTGCTTTCTCCTGCTATCTCACAGGATTCTCATGTGCAACCAAGTGGCACCGTGCATGAGGCAGCATCTGCTATGCAATCCACGACTCCACCTCCCTGGCACCAGACCATGCTGTGGTAGGGAAGCTTCAGTCCTAGGCAGAGCCAGACCCTCTAGCCTGGATGGAGATGAGAGAACATGTAATCAGTATACCTCCCTGAGAGAAGCTGCAAGGATGCAGGTCCAGAGATAATAGACTCTCTCCTGCCCAGCACACTTCTACCAGCCCTTGCTCCTGACTAGGCAAGGGGTAGTCTATTGACTTTTTGTCTGTGATCTGATGTCACACTTAGGTAACAGGCTTCCATACAGCCTCAGGCTCCAAGCATCTCTTTGAGCCCCGATTTTTTCCTGGACTTCCATGTACTGAATTTACTGTTTTGTTCTTGAGTATTCTCTAGTTCCTCTGAAGGTGGGTCTCTGGTTCTACATGATCAGTCACCATGTTTCAGTGGACGGGAGTCGCCAGTGACTTCTGATGGTGACTTTCCTGGAGCTGACCCCCTGCCTGTATGTCCAGACCTCAGTATCCTCTTCCATGATGGTTCCCTTTATGTGCCAACTTGACTGAGCCACATGATGCCCAGACAGCTGGTGAAACATTATTTCTCGGTATTTCCAGAAGGGATGAGCATTTTAATTAGTAGATTGAATACAGAAGATCTTCCCTCCCTAGTTTGCATGGGCATGATTCAATCCATGGAGGGCCAAAACAGAACAAAAATGTAACTAAAGGTTGAATATTGAATTCTGACTGTTTGAGCTGGGACTGGATCTAATTTGAAAGTGACTGGGTACAGAAGTGCTTGGAAAGATTCTAGAAATGTTTAAACATGTTCAAAAAAATTTTTTGTGTGTGGTACTGGGGATTGAACTCAGGGGCATTCTACCTCCAAGGTACACCCCCAGTCCTATTTTGTAATTTTTAAAAATTTTGAAACAGGGTCTCATTAAATTGCAGAGAGCCTAAGTAGCTGAGGCTAGCTGTGAACCCGGATCCTCCTGTCTCAGCCTCCCAAGTACTGGGATTACAAGTGTACACTACCATGCCCGGCTCATGTTTAACTTTTCACAACTCAATATTCGATGAAAACTGACAGACAAACCTTGCCCACCCAAATGTGGGCTGCTAATGTCTGTAAGAAAATAAAACAAGGAGGAAATAATTGGAAACCATTACTGGGGCCCAAATGAAAATTAAGAAGTCACAAACAGAAGCTAAAAATTTGAAGCGGCCCTTCCTAACGACACTTCTGATTCTAGGCATGGAATGCTGAACACCCTCTGCCCATGACAGTGCAGTTGACTGATCACAGGAAGTGACATCTTGGAGGTGGGTCACTGGGTAAGGCATTGGGTTTTAGTACAGTCATTGGCTATGACTGCGAACTCCCTGATGTCTTTTCATCTAACCTTCTGCTACAAAGTGAAGTGAAAAGAGACGTATGCCTCAAGAAACGGGCTCTGGTGTGAACCATCAATTACAGAGAATCAGCAGCAGAATATTGATGAGCCCATTCCTTCCACAGTCACAGAAAGGAGAAAATCCACTCATCGTTTTCCAGAGAGGCTGAAGTTCACACTCTCCATCCCCTGCTCCCTTCTCTTCCACAAGGGAGGTACCTGCCCGGGTGGTGGGATGGGACCAGAGACAGAGTCATCGCCACACATGACTTCAGTGTGGTGTTGCACTTTTTCACTGCTGTGTGCTCCTCTCCTTCATTCAGTGACCTCCGGGCAGGCCCTCCTTCAGCCCGAGTCACCTCCCTTCTCCAGGTGTTCTGCTCGTGGCTCAGTGGGCCAGTGCAGTTGAGAACAGAGGGCACGTGAGCAAACTCAGGTCTTGAGACTCAGCGTTGTTCTTCAGGGAAGTTCTCCCAGCTCCACGTGTGAGGCCATGGGACAGTTTCTTCCTCCATGTGCCTGAGTGCACATATTGGAAAAGCAGAAATATAATTCACTTGCCCCATGGACTCACTGGCCTCTCTACACCTTGGTGTCCCCATTGGAAAAAACAAATATGGACCATAAATCTACTTAATTCATGGTCGTGTGATATGTAAATGGGTCTATCAATCCCTTGGAAGAATGCTTGGCCATCGTAAGTGTTGTGTACGTTTCTGCCTTATGGTTTGGATCAGGAATGTCCCACAAAGACAAATGTGTTGAAGGCTTGATCCCCAAGATTCCCAGTGCAGCAGGGTTTGGAGGCAGGGCTTAGGGGAGGTAACCTGATCTGACTTCATATGTGGATTGGCCCATTGAAAGCTGAGTGGACTATTGGAGGTGGAGGAAACTCTAGGTAGGTAGGGCATGGTCGGAGGAAGTACATCACTAGAGGTGTGCTTTGGGGACTATATCTTATCCCTGACCCTCCTCCCCACCCACTGCTTCCAGTCAACCATGAGTTGAGAAACTCTCCTCCTCAACACCCTCCTGCCAAAGCAGTGGAGACAGATGAACGTGGACTGAGATCTCTGCAACCATGAGCTAAAATATGTATTTTCTTTTGTAAGTTGTTCATGTCAGGTATTTTGGTCAGAGCAATGAAAAACTAAGACAGTTTCTGATGATGATGATGATGATGATGATGATGATGATGATGATCTTAAATAATGGCATATCTAGTCCATTACGCCTCCTGAGACTATTTCTCAATGAATTGAGAACTTAGAAGGGATGTTGGTGCTGAATTCACTCAGACCTATCCAGCATGATAGGAGACTAGTTATAGGGCATTCAGTCCAGCCAAGAAGAGGCTGGAATTATGTAGAGAGAAGAGGAAGGGACAACGATCCAAGAAGCCCAAGTGAGCACTAGTTCAGGCAATTACTGTGCATCAGTTACACAGCCCCACCCATGGCTTCAATACCTGCACATTGCAGAGAATCTACTTCTTAAACACCAAGTGACAAAGGAAGGCTGGTGTAAAAGGATCAAGCTGGGAACCCTTAGCTGCCTTCACACAGGGTCTCAAGTCATGGCTTCCTGGACCAGTAGCCTCAGCATTGCTTGAGCTTGTTAAAAATCCAAATGCTTAGGCTCCTTTCTAAAACTCTTGGGTTGGGATCCAGAGGTCTGTTTTAGTCAGCCACACACCAAGTCAAATCTTCCCAAAACCCAGAGTCCATAAGTTGCGGTCCACAGGCACAATGTAGCCCACCACCAGATCTCTTTCAAAAAAGTTTTAGTGGAACCCAAGAATGATATTAATTTGCATATTTCAGTGGCTATTTTCACACTAAGAGCAGAAATGAGTCATTGCAACAGAGACCATGTGACCTGCAGAGTCAAACTCTACCCTTTGACCCTTCACACTTTGTGTGCTGACACCTGCTCTGGAGCATGTGCTAATTATGCAATGCTGGGTGGGCCCCAGTCACCCTCTGGAGCACAGCTACTCCCTGTCTGCCTGTCCAGCTGGGGGCCCTCTCCGAGACTCAGGACCACAGCCACAGACCCCCATCCTTTCCGAAACCTCTTCTCATCTTTTCTCCTTTCTGTATCCAGTGCTACGACATCTAGTAGGTGCATAGTAAATATCAACTAATTAAAAAGTGGATAAATTAATGCCATATAATAGAACCAGTAGTTCAGATCTTCATTTACATGGAATCATCCGATGCGTACCATGCACGGTTATCAGTGATGTGGTTACAGGTAGCATCTCAATGGAAATGCAAAAGCAATACGATTGGCCAGCGTTTCCTTAAAGGAGAAGTCTTGCTGCTCTTGTGCATGAACTGCCAGCGGTATGTGTATATCCACAGCACTGAGACCGATGTCCATAGGTGCTGCACACTTCAGGTTGACAGGAGAAGGGCATGGGTAGGGATTCTAGAACCTTCTTCAGCACTTTGTGTGTGTGTGTGTGTGTGTGTGTGTGTGTGTGTATGTGTATGGTACTACGGATTGAACCCAGGGGCATTCTACCTCTGATCTACATCCACAGCCCTATTCTTTAGTCTTTATTTTGAAACAGGGTCTCACTAAGTTGCAGAGGGCCTCACTAAGTAGCTGAGGCTGGCTGCAAACCTGGATCCTCCAGTCTCAGCCTCCCAAGTTCTGGGATTACAAGCATGTGTCACCTTGCTCAGCTCCTTCCTCAGTACTTCTATATTTGGTTACTGTCTCAATAAATTCAATACCTGGGAAATATAATATGTAGATCTCTATATCTACTCAGGGAAGACTATTACTTATACAAATAAAAAACTAAATTTGGTGGTAATTTATCTCAACCTTATCTGCAATCCACAGACAGACTTAAAAACTAATATGAGGCAATCAGATACAAGCCAAAACTTGCAGAAATACCTATCAACAACAAATTGCTCTGGGCCCATTCCAAATTCTCATTAATCAGTGTGTGTGTGTGTGTGTGTGTGTGTGTGTGTGTGTGTGTGTGCAGAAATTATCCTTAGATCAGAAGTTTCAGGAAGTGACACTGGATATTACAAGACATCCTTAGTTCTCCGTACTTTTTTTTTTACATTTTGATTATAAATATGCCATGATTCATTATAAATAATCATGACACATCTCAGCAGCCATATATTGCATGGTTCTGCATAGCACTGATATTCCTATCATTTTATCTCCCCCATGATAAACCACTCACTTGATATTCACAATCTTATATAGTCCTTCCCCTGTCAACTGGGCAGTCTGTTTTTGTGCTCTTGGGAGCCCTGAGCTTCCATACAGGATGTGCAGCTGCCATGCTTTCAAGACCATGGGAAACCCTAGGACAATATGGTGCAAAGATTCTCTGCCTGACCCAAATTGGGTCAGAATCCTAGGCCCATTTTGTGTCTTCTTGTATTCAAGTAGGCAAAACACCCCTCCATATCTGATCACCTTTATAAAGTCATGTTTTCTGTCCTCCAACAACCCCAAGGAATGACTGAGCATCCTGGCTTTCCCTCGGCAAGAGTCCTATTAAGTCAGCTCAGCCAGAATCCCCTAACCTTTGATGTTTTCTCTTGGTACTTTTCTATTCACCGCTGCCAACTCAGCTCCTTGGCTATAAATCTTCATTTGCTGACACTATATTGTGATGGAGCCTGATATCACTCCCCCACTGCAAAAGCCCAATTGCTTGGACCTTAAATCTATCATGATGTTGCTGAATAAAATCTGCCTTACTGTGCTTGGGAAGGTGCCCTTTAACAATGGCTGGAGCATGGGGCTACACAGAAGGTCACAAAGGTCTGCCATCCTGTCTCAAGTGAGCCCGCAAATGACTCAGCCTTAACAGTTACCTAACAGCAACTGTCTCAGGCTAGACCAGCCGAGCCATCTGCTAAGTCCAACCAACACAGAAAACCACAAGATATAATGAAATAGCTGTTTCTTCAATGCCTTGCCAGGATTTGTTACACAGAAACAGGTGGCCAAAACACACAGATGGCTGGCTTGCACCTGATGAGACATTTTATTTTGAATTCTCCACCAAAAAAGATGTCCCTGGGATATTCCAGGGGAGCATAGAGTTACTAATTGCAAATACTCTTGGTCACAGGAAAAGTAAATTAAGCAAAACAGTGAGCAATGATTCAAGGTAAAATAAAGGCTTCCAAAACAGGTGCTATGATGGTGAGACATGGTCTGCTGGCCTTCTCAAGCCAAGCCTCTGTCAGAGACCGTTCCCTTGGCAGAGTGACCACAGCCCCACGTTGGCCCTCAGCTTCTGAAGGACTTCCTTCCCATGTCAAGACACATGTCAAATGCCAAATATCCTGGTACACATAGAACAAGATCTTAGTAATATACTTTCAGATCTAGTAATATAATTGAAGCCCTGGTCATGACCATGTATCTAAAAGGTTTTTTTATCATATTCTACATTAAAAATATTTTGACCATGTATCCAGGATACATGTTTGTCATGTTGTATATATACTTGTATTAACATGTCACGTAGTCTATAAAGTAAATACTTATAAAAAAGAAAGAACATGGAAAATAAAGTAAATACTATAATGAAATCTAAAAGGAAGAATCCCGACAGATGTTCTTACACTTTCTTCCCACACTGCGCCATGTTATTTAGCCTCCCCACTTTGGAGACTTGGCCCAGCCTACAGAATTGAGCTTACCCAACACTCAGAACTACACCCAGCTCAAGTAACTGAGGGTCGTGGTTATGGCACAAGTAGCTTCTCTTTCTCCAGGCCAGTGTTGGCTTCGAACCGCCAAACTTAGATTTCCTAATTCCTTTTTTCTAAATGCCTTCTCTCCTGATATAGAATATTCACTCCATTATTTGAGATTACAGAATCTTTGCTCCAGGTAAGCTTATGGCAAGCTCCAAGCCATGTCTTCTTTTGTCAGTCACAACTTTGTAGAATCTGAAGCACCCTTCTGAGAAGAATATAGAGGTACGGGTTAGGGAGGTGGATGTGAGCTATACTGGGAGGAGTATAGTATCATGGGACAAGACTGGGAGGTACCTACAACTTCCTACCTTTAAAAATCAAGATGAGTATACAGTCTGAGTGGGATTTCTTTCTGCCTAGCACTGCAGCTCTGCTCCTATCTCTCTTTTCTATTCCAATCACAGCAACTGGGCGTAGAGCACTTGAAGCAAGGGAAGACACTGTATTCTGATCTGAAGAATTGGGTATTGAGAGGCACTAAAATAATGATTACTCCCATTCCTCTGTGTTAGTAGAAGGGACAGGACTCATTTTTCCCTTGTCAGATATACTGAGAATCTGAATATTAAAACAAAGATTATCATATTAAAAGAAAAGACAAGCAAAGCAAAAATCATCATCCAACATTAAATGGTCTTGTATTTAGAAAATATTAATGAACCTAATAAGCAAAGCTGTAGAATAAAGTAATATAAAATCAGTTGGATTTTGCATACCAGCAATAAAATCTTAGATGCAGAAATTAATAAAATAATACCATTTATAAAACATCAAAATTTAATAAAACAATAAGAATAAATAAGTTTAATAAAAATGTTCAAGATAGACTATACATTGAAATTAGAAGATAATTGCTGAGAAATATAAAGAAGATCTCAGTAAATGGAGCTATACACTATATCCATTGATAGAAGGCTCAACATATTAAAAAGTCAACTATCCATAACTAGATTTAAAGTAACTCCAATCAAAATACAGAACAGTTTTTGTACATTTACTAGTTAATTTTAAAATATATATGAAAATGTAAAGAACCTAGAAGAGTCAAACAATGTTGAAAATAACAAAATTGGATTTCCCACTCTACTTCATTTAAAGATTTGCTACAGTAAGATAGTATTGGCATAAATATAGACAAAAAACCCCAATGGAACAGAAAAAAGAGTCCAGAAATAGATCATACATATATGGAAAATTTATTTTCAATGAGATGTCAAGGAGTGAGGATAATCTTTTCAACAAATGGAGCTAAAACATTTGTGTATACATATAAAAATAAGTATGTTGGTACCTTAACTCATACAATAAAAAACAACTAATTTGAAATGGATAGCTATGACTATATATCTGAGAGAAAAAAAGCACAGGAAAATACTTCTAATATAAGGGAAAACAAAGATCTATAAAATAGGACATAGAAATAAAAAACTATAAAAGAAATAATGAATTCACCTTGATCCTTGCTTCCTGGAAGAATGATTTCAAATAGAATGAATGGGAAATAGAAGATATTTACTTAGGGAAGTAAAGACACAATATAAATAAGGCCATGTAAGCCGGGCTTGGTGGCTCACACTTGTAATCCCAGCATTCGGGAGGCTGAGACCGGAGGATCCGGGTTCCCGGCCAGCCTCAGCTACCTAGTGAGGCACTCCGCAACTTAGTGAGACTCGGTTTCAAAATAAAGAATAAAAAATAGGACTGGGGGTGTAGCTCGGAGGTAGAATGCCCCTGAGTTCAATCCCCAGTACCGCAAAATAAATAAATAAATAAATAAATAAGGCCATGATAAAAAGAAAGGGGGAAGTGTTACATTCCAGAAAAAAAAAAAAAAATGTCTGGAATGGACCACTTTCCAGAGTCTAAAATGACATGGAGTTTCCCACACGGCCCCAATCCTAACCTAACCCTAACCCTTGGGACACCTCCTTCCTTGTGCATATTTTATGTTGGGTGCTCAGTTGTCTCTTCCACATCACACCTTAGTGAGTCTGATTGTCTTTGCCACTTCCCACAGGAAAGGAGGGTCTATGCGAGGCCCTGCAGTGGGTTAGCCTTCTGATAACCCTGCACCTTGCTAACCACAGCTATTTCCACTTAAAATGGACTGTTTAAGGAATATATATCATTATTTTCTTTTATAGTTTTTTTTTTATTTCTATGTCCTATTTTATAGATCTTTGTTTGCCTCAAGTGCCTTAAGGTGCTCCTTCTAGCCTATCTGCTCATTTCTAACTATCCAAAGGGTACAATTTTTTTTTCTTAATTATATTTACAAGAGTCTAAAAATTAAGCTTTACGCAGTCAAAAGTAACTATCTCTGGTGATTTGGGGAGTCTAAAATTGTCTTTATTTTAAAATTTTCCCAAATGATTATATACTGTTACTAATTAAACTTTAATTTCAAATATTATTACTGTTTTTAATTTATCATACATCTCAATAAATGATATTTGGATAGAAAGCAAGCAAGAAGGATGTCCCTTGTTCCGTTTGATCATCCTGTCAATAAATGCATCCCTATGTAAACAGACCCAAGTAACGAGTCAAGGTTCTCCAGAGTAACAGAACCCACAGGATATGTGTATTTTAAGAGGGGATTTATCAAATCAGCTCACACTCAGAAGTAATGTAGTCCCTGGTGGCCACCTGCATTTGCAGATCCAGAGGAACCAGCCACTGGTCAAGTGGCCTAAGAGCTGGAGTCACAGAATAGGAGTCGACTATGATGCAGTCCCAGTCCAAGATGGAAAGGCCAGGAAACTCCCCGAAAAATGCTGGTGAAAGTCCAGTTCAAAGAGCAAAAGGCCTGAAGTCTGATATTCCAGGCAAGAGCAGACACACCTTCACGCAGGAAGAACCACACTTCCTCCTTCTTTTCATCTGGGGCCTTAGCCTATCAGAACAGTGCTGCCCACATTCAGGGTGGGACATCCCCCTCAATTTGCTATTCCACCTGCCAATCATCTCATCACCACACCCAAAGTCATCTAATCTTAGGGGTTTCAGAATCCAGTCAAGTAGACAATCCACATTAACCATCACAACATGTCACAGTGTGCCATCAGAGGTAGGCTAACAACAGAGTACAGACCGGCCCCACTTTCTATGAGTTGAAATCCTGAGCCCTTCTGTGCCTCTTGGCCTGGAGTGCTAGTGAACACCTGGAACTGGAGAGGTTGTCAGCTCAGAAGCATCCCACCACACGGGCCTCCCTAATCCATGGATGTCTTCTCTGTGTGGATCACCACACCCAAGCAGTGCCCGGTCCTATGGAGCTCTCCACAAATGAGCTCAGCATCCCGTGGACAACTCCACCATGTGGACCTCTCCACTATGTGGACTACACACTGCATGGCCTTTAGAAGCCTCTGCCCATGTATGAGCTGCCTTTTCTGAACTTTTCATGAGCTTTGTTCCTCCCTAAATGTTACAAATGCTAATTCTTAACCACTGCTCTTGGACATGAGCAGTTGTCTTCTTTTATTTCTCTTTACACTGTGAACAGTTCATTGAGAGAAGCTTATTGGGGGAAAGTAAGATAAGAGGTAGGTGGGAAGACAGAACTCTCCTGAGAGACCAGGAGATACTTCCTGCAACAGGGGACCCGGGGTGGGTTTTCCATGGAGTTGGTGGCCTGATTAATGACTGGATTCACCATCTCCACATGTGCAATGGCACGCCATCCTGGGAAGGGAAGAGGTAACCCAGATATGAAGGTGCAAAATTAGCCTGTTCTTGGACTTTTGTCTAAACCCCAAAATAGAATCCCATTTATCCTTGGAACTCAGGCAACTGTTCAATGACAGTTACAAATGGTAGCCTTCTCCTCCCCCCACTGGGCTCTCCTGCAACTGCTCTTCTCGGGATACTGGATTTACATTTCTCAGCTTACGTTTAAGGCTACCAGGCAGCAAATCCCATTATTGTTACTTGAAATATAGAAAATCTATGGCTGTGATAAATTACGGAATTAGCCTCACTCATGCTGTAATTAATTAATTTCAATTCAGCACTTACTGTATGCTGTCCTATGAAATACGGTCTACTACCAAAGAAGGCACGGACAATTCAAAGGGAATGAGGAAGATCTCGCATCAGGTTCTCAATCATAAACACTCACAAATGCACCAGAGAATCATCTCCATGCAGATTCACTGGAAGCTTGAGATCCCTGGGCAGTGTGTACGTGTGTGTGTGTGTGTGTGTGTGTGTGTGTGTGTGTAGGAGTGTGGCCTTTGGAGGCAGACCACTTACATTCTTGCTCTGCTACTTATTAACTTTATGACTAGGAGCAAGACCTTCTCACCATATGACATCCTAGAATTCTCTTCTACCCAAGGATATTCACTGCACCTGTGTGGTCAGGCAGATTGGGGAGGGCAGTGTTGAGGGCAGAAGTCTTCATGGCCAGGGCAAGAAGACACCCAGGAAGGATCTGGAATACTGTAACTGCCCTTATATGTTATTAATTCAGCCTTAACTTATTGCACACAGACTACACGTGTCCTGTGGGTGAGGAGAACATGGCGCCCCTCTCTCACAGGGCTCCCTGGCTGGTGGGGACAGAGGATCAAGAATACATGCAGAAGAAGAGCTACAAGAGGAAAGCAGCTGGGTGTGGAGGTACACACCCACAGTCTCAGTACTTGGGAGGCCAGCCTTGGTCACTTAGTAAGGCGCTCAGTAATTTAGTTTCAAAATAAAAAATAAAAAATACTAGGGGTGTAGCTCACAGGTAGAATGCCCCTGGGTTCAATACTCAGTATGAAGAAAAACAGAAGAAGGAGGAGGAGGACAAGGACTAGGATGAGGAAGACGAGGATGAGGGGACGAGGAGGACAATGAGGAAGAGGAGAAGAAACAAGAAGAAGAAAGCAAGCCAAGTGAAAGACTAGGGAGAGCAGGATGTGTGGTGCGGGGCAGCATGTAACCTCAGGTGGTGAGGGTCAATCTGCCAAGAAGGCCCACGTATGCGGCCAAGCTGAAGAACTGTCCAAAGACTCATGTCATGAGCATAGTGCATAAACTAACCCACACTCATTTTCCAACACGGTTCCCACCCACCAGTGCATTAGGTAAATGATGCGCCCCTAAGAATCCCCAGCATCCTGGAGCACCAGAGAACCCATTTGTCAAAAACATGCTTGAAGCTGGGTGTGGTGGCGCATGCCTGTAATCCTAGTGTTTGGGAGGCTGAGACAGGAGGATCACGGGCAGACTCAGCTACTTAGTGAGGTCCTCTGCAATTTAATGAGACCCTGTTTCAAACTAAAAGAATAAAAAATAGGGCTGGGGTTGTAGCTAGAAGGTAGAGTGCCCTGGGTTCAATCCCCAGTACTAAAAAAAAAAAAAAAAGAGAGAGAGAGAGAGAGAGAGAGAAGCATGCTTGAGCTCACCCTATCACTAGGACGGAGTGGGTAATTACCCCAGCAGCCCCTCACAGCATCACAGCAGCCTGTGAAGGCAGCCCTTCTGGAGTTCATCAGAAGCTATGCTGCATTTGGAACCTGTGCCCATCACTTAGCTAGAGAAAGCACACAGCCAAAAGGAAAGAATTAAGCACATAAAAGAGCTTAAATAGTCAGGCATCCACAGGACTGTCAAGGATTTCAAGGAAGCTTTATTAAGCCCATGCTGTGAACAACTTCAAGACAGAAGGGGCAGCAACTGCCAGATACCCTTCCTGGCCATCGCTTTTGCTCCAGGTCTTGTATTGGGACTTAACTTCTGAGGGAAATACCTTTTATGCTCCTCCCTGCTCATTTGGACACACCCAGCCTTCCCAGGGCCAGGGTGTTGGACCAGTTAGGGAGCAGCAAGAAAGCACTCTGTGTCACCGAGTTATGTGCAGGTACCTGTCCTTGTTCACACAGAGCCCATTGGAGTAGAGCTCTGAAGGGAATGCTGTGGCTGCCAGAATGCTCCCCACCCGCCCCACCTTCCCAGAACACAGGAGATTTGGCTGTTGCCTCTGTATCTCTGGGAAGATCATAGGGTTCTTGCCTCTGTGCTTAAGCCCTTCTGGAGGCTTCTATCACAGAAAGCAAATGGTGCTCATTACATAGGACGTGGGGCAGGAGAAGAAGCCACAGGAGAGCTCTCCTTGGGCCCCGTGGTATGTCTTTCCCAGTATTTGCTTTAGAGGAGCCACCGGGCTCTCCACCTTCCCACACCACCACCTCAAGGCCATAGGGAGGATCTGCCTCGGGCATGCAAAAGTACTTGCATAAGCAGATCCAATTCCTCTGCCCCTGCTGGCACCCAGGGGCCATCCTCCTGCCGCCTGCAGTGTCACACTCAGCCAGATTCAGAATGGAACTATAACTATCTCTGTGACGAGCCCTGCGCTGGAGCAGAATTCTGCTGCGCTGGCCCCCGGCTCGGCCTGTGTCCTCCTGGCACGTCACCATCTGCTCTTTGGTGGATGCTTCTGGTGCACGCTTACATTTTTATTAAAAGGAAACTAATTATAGAAATTGTACACACAGAGAGAGGCCTTTGAAGACATACACTAGTGCTGAGATAGTTTTCCTCTGGGCACGGGGACAGAGAATGAGGAGGTGAGCGTTTTCAACTTTATAACCATCATACCATTACTTTATATAATGAAACTGAATTCACATGCATATACCTAGTTGTCTGAAAGAAATATATGTGCGATTTTATATACCGTTTCACATAGGGCATGACTGTTTATAAAGAGGGTCAGAGAATTCCCCCATATTTTGTCCCATCATTAGTATTAAGTTGTGTGGGGAAATTCCATTCCCCCTGCTCTCATAGAAGAGCAAAAAGTCCTTGCAGGATTTAAGATAAAGCCAGCAGTTAGAATAAAAACAACCTCTAAGAGAAAATAACATCTGGTGATAGCAACAGCTCTCTGGAGTTCTCGTCCTTGGATCAATAAAGGAGTTAAGGCACACTCTCCCCCCTTCCCCTCTCCCTGCTTTGGTGTGAATTCCACATGCGCATGAACTCTAATTCCTCCTCATTACCCCTATCTATAAAAAAAAACCCTCTGCTTCTGTAATAAACGAGATTGTTCCAAGAGTCTGTCTCCCGCTGGGTGTTGGCGTTCAGCCGGTCTGCCTTCCTCTCACCCCGGGCACCCAGCTGGGACCTCGTAGTTCGGCTGGACAGGAGCATTCCTGGAGACCCTCTCCTGGAGTGGACCCTAAAGCAGGGCCCCTCAAAATTGTAGGACAGACCTTTTCCCAGTAAGCTCCCCTTAGGTCTCCGTTGACTATGAGTTGTGAGAGGTAACCCCTTTCCACTTACACAAACAGCACATGGGGGGAACATTCCTCTTGAGCTTCCTAGTGGAACCCCCCAGAGGGGTTGGGGACAGTCAGTGTCTAGGGCTTTGCAGCCTGCTGAGCAGCTCCTCCCGTGAGGGGGCCCAGTGATATGGAGGTCAGGGGCCACTTAAGCTGCAGTGTTTTCAGGCCCGATCCCAGCCCTGCATAGATCCTGCAAGCTTCCACAGGGGCTCTGAGATGCATCTTGCATGCAGGACCCAGGATCCCTGATGATCTTCAGGGCCCAAGTCCTCTCCTCCTCCTCCTCTTCTCTGAGTCCCCTGAGTTTTTATTCCCTCTCTGTCTGCCCTCCAGCTGCTGGCTGAGACCTTCTCTGGGGGATCTTGTCCACCCTCAGCACTGTCAGTTCCAAACCAGGCTCTCTCTCTCACTTGACTGTGGGCCTCTGATAAACCAAGGGCCCCTCCGAACTGCAGTTCCACCTCTCAGAGTGCCAGGTGGCAGCTGGGCATCACCAGCCCTCACTTCCTTTACCTTCGACTGTATGAAAACTGCCAAGAGTTAACTGAGCAAAAAGGAAATCTGGTGCCCTAGGGTGGGTGACAGGGCTTGGAGGCCCTGTGACTCACACATAATCGTCACTCACATTTTTCCAGACCTCCTTTTCTGAAGGATAGATCTGATAGTTTCTTCTTAATGAAGTTATTGGTTTGTCCTCTGAGTGAAATTGCAAGGATTTGTCTCTATGCCATCCCCTCTCATTGAACCAACTGGAAAAGCCTTTTCCCTGTTCTTTTCCAAGGATGAAATAAATGCAGACAAGGACCCAGACCTAGCCTGAAATCCCAGAGGAGATGATAAATGTTTGCAGAAGGAACTGATTAATAAATGAGTGAGTCAAAGTGTCCAGTACTGGCTGGGCTATGTTTTATCATCCGGCTGTTGTGGAGTAGGACAGCTTGTGGATGGATTAGGATGGAAGCTGGGGTGCTCAGAATTCAAGATCACGTCTAGACTTCATGGTCCATTTGAGAATATGAAGCAGCCCTCATCTGTGGCCTTCAGCTACAGTCTACCTATTCATCCCACATTTACAGAATGCCTTCTTGCTGGGTATTGGAGATACAGAGGCAGCGAAGAGACGGACGTGAAGACAGCGAATTTAAAGTCAACTAGCTTTGGACAGTCTTTGGCTTTGATTGATGACTTCATTCATTCACTCTTCACAGCAAGGGCTCATCGTGGACAGAACATGAGTTTCCCTTTTATTCTGCTCTACTTTTCTCTTTCTCCATAGAGCTCATCACTTCTCTCTCTCTCTCTCATATATATATATATATGTACATATATATACAATTATATATAATATACATATATATAACATGTATACATATATATATAATTCTTTTTTCAATCTGCTACCTTTTTAGACTGTTGTATCTCAGCTAAAGTATAAGACCCCAAAAGACAGAGACCTTGGCTGGATGTTTCTAAGCACTGACGTTTCTAAGCACTTAGACTAGGGCACATGGCAGGTACAAGTAAATAGTTTCTGATAAATTAAGTTCACCTCTCCAAGGTGGAGCCACAGACTCAGCACTCAGTGTATCCAGCCTGCAGTCAGGAACTGCACGCATCCCCTTTCTTCCAATCCCTTCCCTCTATCCCAGCCCCAGAAGCTTCAACCCTGAATTCTGCAGCAATACTCAGCCCCTCGGATCAGCAACATTGAGTAGAGGGAGGGGGTGTCCATCTGAATGAAGTCCATTTCTGCAGTCTTGCTCCTGCCCACATCTTTGGGACCAGCGAGTGCCTCTGGTGTCCCCACATTACCAGCATGGCACAGACACTCACACACCTCCAACCACGTCTTTCTGAACCTCTGTCTCTAACCTTGGTCCAACTTTCCTCCCATGTTCTGACTCACCACATTTCTCCACCAGGCACCCCCACCCCTCTTCAAAGGCTCATAAGGCATGAAGTTATTCTGACCCCTATGTCGCCAGTCCTTCCTCTACCCAGCCATCCCTTCAGCTGCTGACTGTCCACTGAGTGCTAAGCCTGGGGTCAGGGAAGAAGGTTTCAGAAATGCAAGGCATAGAACACACTGTTCTGAACCTTGAGGCCTGGTAGGGGTGACAGAAGAGACGCCAAAGTGCTGCCACACAACGAAAGCCCTCCAGTGGAGGGGGGCTCAGGGCCAGGGTGCAGAGCGAGCAGTGTCTGGATGGAGAAGGTAAATAAAGAAGTTCAGGAGAAGGCAGCATTTGAGCTACTGTTTGAAGGTCAAGTGAAAAGGCCACTCCTGAGAGAGGGAAGGAGGCCCTGGAGCAGAGCACAGCTGAGATGGAGCTTCCAGAAGGCTGTGGAAAGACACAGGGCTCGAGACCAAGCAGAAGAACACTGTATACCTTCCTGTTTTGGTCTGCTTGGGCCACCGTAACAGCAAGCCACAAACTGGGGGTTAAACAACAGGAATTTATTTTCTCCCAGTAGTGGAGGCTGGGAATCCAAGACTGAGTGGCCAGCAGGTCCGGCCTCTGGTGAGGGTTCTTTTCCTGGCTTGTAGGTGGCTCCCTCTTGCTGTAAGCATGGCCTCTCCTTGTGTGTGCACAGAGGGAGTGTGGTGGCGAAGCTCAGGTATCTCTTCCCCTCGACAGATTAGGGTCTCACCCTTCTGACCTCATGTAAGTTACCCCCTGAAGTCCTTATCTCCAATCACACTGGGGCGAGGGCTTCAACATATGACTTTTTTTTGGGGGGGGGGGCACGTGATTCATTTCATACTGCTTACCTGGGAGCATTTTAACCATTACAGGTTCATGATTAGATTCCTGCTTTATCATTAACACAGGGGCCCAGACCAAGGCTGCCTCAGGAGAAGGAGACTCCATGTCTATCACCTGTCATCTCCCTGCCCACGCATAGGAAAAAGGAAAGACCCCCAACTTTCAGGATGAAAAGGTTCTCGCCATGCTACTCACTTGTAATTTTGCAGGAATGGGGGAATGTTGTATAAATGTGTTTTATCCTCATATTTTATAATGCTGAGCACAATTCATAAAGAAGGATTTTGAGAAATGAGAGGACGTTGTGCTTTGGGAACCCCAGCAGAAGCTCACACAGGCTGTTAGACTCTTCTGCACAGAGGGATGAACTGGACTCTCGGTGGCTTATTGAAACAGGCCTCCCAACTTCATTGCTATGCGCACATATATTATGCATTCGGCAAACTTTCAATTATTCAAGAAGTAAACCAGCATTTCCTAGAGAAACCGCTGAAATTAATGAAACCCTGTATTTTGTGGACTGATTTCTTATTATCATCCCTTTGAGTTGACTTGGATTTTTTTTTCTTCCTTCGTGCTGTGCAAAGAATTCTATAACAGGTTTGCTTTCAGACTGCTCTTCCAAAGTCAACCCTGAGGTAATTAGGATGAAGAACACACAGATTAAATTGGAGCATGCACCATTCACAATGGCATGACTATTTTCATTCAAAATTAAAAACTAAAAAATGTGAAACCAACCGCAAGCTTACTTAGTTATAGTTCTTCATACTTATAAATTCCCAGAGTTATTGATTTAACCCTCATGACAAGATGTAGCTTACACTTCCATACACAGAGAGATAAATGTCCTTTGTTAATATAACAGAGCAGGTTTAGAGTTTAGACTGACTCCGAGGACCTGATGCCAAGAATTTATTGTTATCCAAGAGATCAATGTGTCCACTTGGTGACCTGCTATTATACTCCTTTAAATAAATCAATGCATTCTGTAAACTTCATATTTTCACAAAATGTATACATGACAGTAACCTTTTCTTCTTCTATTTATCACTTACCATGTACATTTAAAGCCAGATAAGTAGAAGTGGCTTCGGGAAGAGCTGACTTACTGATAATCAGCTTCAGATTGAGAAGAAATATATATAGAATCGTGAGGAAACTCAAAAACAACCTATCTACAGTTTGATGCAAAGAAATTGTTGATACCTAGAGCATTTTGACTGACACTAAAACCCCCCTTCCTGGTTGTGTTTTGTTTTTTGTTTTGTGTTGCTTTGCTTTAACATTCTGGGAAACATCACAGAGGGTTGAGGATCTAGCAATTAGCCCCTCTGTCCCAATCCTATTCATAGGTGGAGTGTAGAGGAAGAATCCTTATTTTATGAAGCAAAGACTCACCTCAAATTAATGTTAGTTATCTTGTTTCTGAACTAGCCCTACTGTTTAGGATTGAAAGGGAGAGCATCATTAAACAAAAACAACAGCAACATGGCTTGTAAGAAAGCAGTTTTGACTGGTTGTCCAGGGTCATCTGAAGGCCACCTGGATGGATGGGCATTGCCACAGGTCCCAGGCGTGAGTCATAACAATGGGGTCCTGGAGCCATAACTCAAAATGTCACCTGAGCGCCCTTGAACTTGTTTATGTGTTCAGCGTGTGACATGAAATAGACATGAAGTAGAATAAGAGACATTATCCGTGGTTGGAAGCAAGCCCTCTGGAGCTGGACTGCCCAGGATCAAATCTCCACTTCACGACTTCCAAGACAGACCCGTGGCCATGCACAAATCCTTTCACTGTAGTAATGCTCAATTCTAGGGTGGCTTTCAGGATTTGGTGCGTACCTTGCATGTCTGGGAGGACACCTGAGCGGGCCTTCACTTTTTAAAGTGCATTTTTAAAAAGATGACATGAATTGGACTATGAAGGAATAACTTCCTTATTCATTTTTATTTACTATTTATTTAATTTTCATCAAAGTCAGAGAATAATCAAAACAGAGATGGAAAACATTTTTAGGATCAAGCAGTGAGACAAAGAATGGGCAGGACTGGAGGGTCTGGGAGCCTCGGTTAGCTCTGTTCTTGACTGTGTTGGCCGATCTTCGGAGCCCACTCATTTGGGTGTTTAACCTTCATGGATGGGACTGTTACTTTTTTCTATACTCCCTCACAGTGTTGATGAGCTATCAGGGATCAATCATAATAGACTCATTATCCCGAGAAGTCAGGCTGGAGAGAATCTGCTTTAGAGCAGCAGAAGAGATGAAGGGGGTTTTCCTAATATTTTTGCCTATTTAAAACATTGTTGGTAGCGGGGCGTGGTGGCACACGCTTTTAATCCCAGCATTTGGGAGGCTGAGACCAGAGGATCTGGGTTTGCAGCTAGCCTCAGCTACTTAGTGAAGCACTCCACAACTTAGTGAGACCCTGTTTCAAAATAAAGAATAAAAAATAGGGCTAGGGTATAGCTCAGAGGTAGCAAGCCCTTGAGTTCAATCCCCAGTACCACAAAAAATAAATAAATAAAACATTGTTGGTGGAAATAAGAAACTAGAGATGGGATGTTTGGAGATTTAAAGTGCCCCCTGCAGAAGACTCAGGTTTATGAGACCCTGTGGATTAGCTATGGAGTAAGAAGACCCAGTGAAATCCTCTCCTGCCCCCTTCCGTGAGGCATGCCTTGCATCAAAAAGTGAGAGACACTTGGATTCACTTGCCTTCTAGTAAACAATGGCTGAGAGCTCATTTGACATTAGATACAGGGCAGTGAAAATAGAGCATGATGTGGTCTTGGTTTGCATCCCATTCTGGTGAGCAGCCTTAGACTCCCCTCTAATTTCTGTTGCTTCTGAGATTTTCCCCTTCTATCAGCAAGAGATGAATCACACCAACATCCCTAATATCTCCAAGCACAACTGGGATAGGCGAATGAGGGGCAGGGAGCCCAATTCATAAGTGGGGGAGACTATATCTCCATTTTTTTGTGTGGTACTGGGGATTGACCCAGGGGCATTCTACCTCTGAGCTACACCCCCATCCCTATTTTATATTCTTTATTTTGAAACAGGGTCTCACCAAATTTCAGAGGGCCTCATTAAGTAGCCAAGGCTGGCTGCAGACTTGAGATCCTCCTGTCTCAATCTCCCAAGTACTGGGATTACAAGTGTGCACTGCCACGCCTGGCTTAAATCTCCATTTTTAAGAGACAAATTGCTGTTCTATGATTCAATGAACTTCTGATGGAAATGAATAGCAAATAACTGCAGTCAGAACTCTTGCAACACCAACATGATTACAGTTTAGGGCAGAGGACGGCCAGCTATTTCTGCACTAGTGAAGACACTCTAGATTGCTTAAAATACCCGAGTTACCCAAAACAAGGAATATTGTGTCCCGTTATTGGAAAAGACCATATGAAACCAAGGAAAGGTGTTGTTGAGTTTAAAGAATGCTAGCATCATTCCCAAGAAAGTTTTCTAAAAAAAGCACGCCTTGATTTCAGTGACATGGGTGTGTCACTACAAAACGCAGTAAAAGAAGAAAAAAGTCAGAAGAGCAGAAGGTAAAAATCAGCCACTAAACAAGAAAAACAAGTTGGTAGTGCCATTGCTACTGAGAGAGGAATTTGGAACCCAAAGAAGTATTAATGAGCTGTTTGCAGAAGAGCTCAGAGTAGATGGACAGATGGATAGACGGATGGATGGATGGATGGATGGACGGACGGACGGACAGATGGATGGACAGATGGAAGGAAGAAGAGGACAAGGACAGAAAAGAGAGAGTGAGACAAAGAACAAAGCTTCTCTGCTGCACACTAGCCTGGCCACAGCTGTGGAAGCCACCCCACCATACCACAGGGCTTGCACGCTCCAGTCCCACACCCCTCTTCCAGAACACCAGCACCAGAGACAGCTGTCCGGGGGCGTGGCCTCTCCCAGCACAGGAGGGAGGGCTGTGTCCAAGACGCTGGCAAAGGACAAGACCTCTCACCCACGGCATGTCCTGGGACAGAGCCTCTGCTGCCGCACTCCCGGCTCTCAGGGCTTCGGGTGTGGGCTGGAGTCTACATCTCCAGGACTGGCTCTTCTGCTCCCAACTTTTAAACTACATCACTGACTGAGCTCCCTGTAACTCCAGCCTCCTGCTTGCGGGTCATGGGGCTTGGAATTCTTAGCCTCAGATGAGGCAATGTTTTATAATAAACTATGTACATACACACATACATACACACACACACACATACATACACACATACATACACACACATACATATATACACACATACATACATATATGTGTATGTATATCAAGACCTGTGTACAGTTTGTATGACTTTGAGCCTCATTACGATGTATACTTACAACATCCCAATAAAAGTATGAAAAGATTTGTGCATACATATGTATGTGTATATTTTAATAGGTATGTATATACATTAATATATATGCATAACATTAATATGTATGTATATACATTAAGTATACTTTTATACAACTACATTTTCATATTGTGCTGATTATCCAACTCACTGAAATATATTTATGACTATAATATATAATATACTTGTATATAATTTGTTACATATAATATATATTCTACTAGTTCTTTGTATATAAACATATACGCACACATATGTGTGTATAATAAACTATATATTCTATTAGTTATTCATATATACATATGTGTGTGTGTGTTTGTGTTCTCTTGGTTCTGTTTCTCTGAAGAACCTTGAAGAACATAGCCAACTGACCCAAGGGATACGTACATAGAATGGTGCTCTGGCCAAGGCAGAGAAGGCAGGGCAACTACCTGATCCTCCCCAGAGGAAATTAGGGAGCTGGACAAGCTGCCCAGCTTTGTTGAGCTCTGCAGGAGGAAAGGTAATTGCCCTGAGGACCTGATGCCAGTTTGCAATTGAAATGGGTTAAACACATTAGTGCAAAGTTGTCCCTTTTCAATTTCCCAAATTTAATGAGCAAGAACAAACTATTGTTTAAAAAGTCTCTGTGACTTCATGATTTGCAAGACAATCGAGTCCATTAACACCCACACTTTGAGACACCACACCTGGTGCCCCTCAAGGACTCATTAAGATGTAAAGTGAGTTTCTTTGCACATTAGCACCCTAGACATACCCTGCAATAAAAAGATAAAATTAATTTAGAGAAGTTTGTTCTCACTCTCTAATTCAGAGCAGACCATATTGCTCTGTAAACCTACTGGGTTTAAAGTCTCTGCTTAGGTTTGAAGACACCTTCAATGTGTGTGCATGGCTGACCTGGGTGAACGCTTTGCTACCAGAATCACATAGGATGACACTAAGAGGATCAAGAATAAAGTCTTCTTGAAATGATGTAACACTGTGTAGTTATTCCCAAAGCTCTTAGAACCAGCTTCTCTTCAAGGAGAAAGGGTGGAATTGCACCCCCCACCCCAGCACCCTTGCCTGGTGCTTTTGCTCCTGTTCAACATTAAACTGTTTGTGTGCTGAATGATATTTTATATTTATATATATAAAGTCCTGCTCTGCAATTGGATGAGACTTGTATCTGGACTTCTACTTCTCCCTTTGGGGAAATTTGTTTCACCTGAATTTTATTTCATCAAAGTTGCTTTACCAAAATGTACTGATGTCAATAACCAGAACCAGTAGGTTACATCTAGGGAAATAAGTGCATATGGCACTTTTAAAGTTTTGATTACTCAATTAGTAGAGCATGTAAGACAAACAAAGTAAGGACCTCTGGGTTGTGTTACCAGGATACCCGTGATGGAAAGTTATGAACATTTCAATGACTTAGAGTGTAACCTGTAGTGTTTGGGGGGTGATTTGTGTTTTGAATTTGGAGGGAGATCTGTGAATTCCCAGGAGATACTTGGCACCTTTCCTACCCATATATGTGAGATTGAACTTACATTCTTTTCAGAAAAGACTAAGCCCTCCATGACTAACTCACAAGCACCTTCGTGAGTTAAATACTCTAGGCTCAAGGGAGAAATTCACATCATTTCTATAAGAACAGGAAAAGTGCATAACAGAAGGACGAGATGAGTTTCTCCCCCTCCACTCAGCCACCAACAGAGCTCCTCATTAAACAATTCCTCCGAGATCTGAGATCATTAAACCACATTTAAGGCTAAGAGTCTTGAGCAAAAACAAACAAACAAAACAAGGCATTCTGTTATAAACTCAAACCAAAGCCTTTTTAAGTCTTGATTTATACACAATTCTTGTCACATTTTTTTTTCCTTTTCAGAACTGAGGATTTAACCCAGGGCTTTATGTATGCTAGGCATTCCACCACTGAGCTACACCCCTAGCTCTTTCTATTTTATTGTGAGACAGGGATTCACTAAGTTGCCCAGGCTAGCCTCAAACTTACAATCCTCCTACTCAGCCCCACTTCCCTTCCAAGTGCTGGGATTACAGGTGTGCCCCACCACACTCTGTATTTTTCCTACTAATTGGAGATTCTCCTATTTTGAAGTAAACATTAAGTAAACTTAATGAACATATGGTAAACTGAGAGCTAGTCTGTACTTTAGCATGTTTCTGGAAGAGCATCAAGCATCCTTTCTTCCTTGACTGTGCAGTGTTCTCTTGCCAGAGCCCAGACTCCTTTGCCTTGAGCATTCTGGGTTGCCCTGGCTCCTCCCCTTTCTCAGACTTCCTGCTTTGTTGATGTCCTGCTTCCCAGCTTCCAGGACACAGAACAGAACGTCTCCCTGGCTGTGCAGGGGTTTGCGTGGGACAGCTGCACACCAGCCCAGGGTGCACTCCGTCCTCTGACCCAGCCCCCCAGGGTGCTGCAGGAAGGTTGCAGAGGCCGACTCAGCCACAGAGGTCACCAGGACATTCACTATGTCCTGGTGAATAGAGGACTCTGGTTCCCTCTATCTAAAAACTAGCCCAGTGTGGCAAAGGAAGAATTGTGAGTTCAACACAGCCGGAGCCTTGTATTGCTCAAGTTAGGGACAGCAAGAATGTTAGAAGAGTTTGAGACCTTGAGGAGAATTGGGGATCACCTGGAGGTCTGGCCTGGGCCTGGTGCAGAGGGTGGGAGGGGTCACACGGTGCATTCTTCCTGAGAAGAGAGTGCCCTTTGTGCCCAGAGGATGATGGCAGGTGGGGAGCCTTTGCACAGAGAGCCCAGGAAGACTGCTGTAAGCTGAGACCTGAAGAAGTCACGGCCAGGGAGAAGCTGTGATGGGTCAAGGAGGCCATGATGCTGTAAGGTCAGTGTCACCAGCAGTCCAGCTATGTCCTGGCCTCTTTGGGTTTCTTGTTCTCATTGAATCTAATGCTTATTTCATTTTTGGAACAAAATTCAGATTCTTTTAAAATTTTGAAATTGTGTGCATCTACTATATGAGTTTTTCCAGCAATATGAACAAGCAACCATTAAGACCACAAATTACAACACAGTACATACACACACACACACACACACACACACTGTCAAATACTCACATTCACAACTCATATAAACTCCCACAGATTCAGTTGTGTGTTGCACACTGGCATGCACAATTGTATACACACACACACACACATTCTTCCTCATGCATTCTCATGCAACCCTCACATGCACACACACATTCAGACATACTTTCACATATACATATTCACACACATATTCATACACACATCTATTCTCATGCATTCACAGTCAGTAACACATACTCTGCACATCTACACACATGCTTTTACACACACACATATACACACACTTGGTCAGGAAACCCTACTGCTGTACAAAACACCTAAGACAACCCTTGTCAAGTGGTGGTTTGAGAGTTATTACTATACCCATTTTATAGGACAAGTGGTTGAAACAGAGAGAAAGTGGCCCATCAAGGCTGCACAGCAGGTCCTAGAAGAGCCAGCCCTCACCCTTTCACCACTACCAATTGGTCCAGTCCCCTCCACCAGGTGCCCAACCATACCAGCCCATAAGTAACATGTATAGATAATAGTGATTCTGCTGTGCACAGGTACATTGAATATAAAGACAGAAAGTTGAGGACCAAAATGTGACCTGTCCTCAAACAAAGAAAAAGTTTCCATGTGGATTCATGTGTTTGGTGTCTGCAGAACTCCCGGGTTGCTCTCCAGTTTTACCTCCTAAACTCTGTGCCCTGTGCCTGGGTGCCACAGCTTCTTCATAGCTGGATCATGAGCAAGGCTCTGTTTGGTGGAATCCTGCAAAGCAGATGCTTCCAAGAAAGGATGCGTGGCATATCCTGCTTTACATTGTGGTATATTCTGGGAACACTGGGTACTTTGGGTCTTGTTTTTACACTTATTATTAAAGAAAGTTTCTTAAAAACAGGTGGTGGCCAGTCAGATAATAACCTCTTGATGTTAGCTGAGAAAATAGTGCCTTCAGACAAACAACATAGGAATTCTCTAATCACTTACAAACATTAGTCAGAAAACAGGCTCTGCAAGGTAATTCGGATATAGTTACTAATCAACCTTATGTTCTCCCTCGGCCAAAGAGATTTAGGTCTACAATCCTATCTATGGGTAAAGAAGGCTATAAGAATATGGGTATCCAGTACCCCCTTATAGGATTAAAGCACAGGCAGTCTCTGCCCACTCCCACAGTGCCTCCCTGGAGTCTCATAGGATACATTAATATAGACTGACACACTTATATGAATGGGTAATCATTTAAACTAATGAATATAGGCCGTTCCTCATTAATCTTTAATACTGCTTTGTACCAGAGTCAAAATAAAATCATTATATACTGATTATAACCTTTAGAAAAACAAGTTTGCTATCGTCAAACTGTCTGATGACCTGTCCACAAACTTTCCTGTTCTATGTGCTTCACTGCCAAATGAAAATTATAAAAACAGCTGCTTGTGAACAATAATGTAGATACGCTTCATCACTACATTCGGTGTGAGTAGTCTCACAACCTCATCTCATTCCCCACCTGTCAACGGACTCCCGACTCCTGCTAGGGCTGGACCCCGGCACCTGGGTATTCTGTTCACACAGCAAATCACCAGAGTCAAGAGGCAGAATGAGGTGTGGGGTCACCTAAGGCCAGTAGCTTCCCCAAAGAACCCAATGGCCAGCCAGGAGGCCCATAAGACTCATGTTTATTTAGAGTAGGATCCTGCCTGACCCCCACACCCCCATCCTCTTCCTTGATGAGCTGATTAGGTGCCTCAGATGCAGTTTCTATGTCTCCAGCCCATGAATCAATGACCTGTCTCAATGCACAGAGACCGCATCAAAAAGGTCCAGGCAGTGACCACCAATCCTGACATTCTCAAATTAAAAATGAGAAGGTTAGCAATTCCTTGCCCACAATTACCTGTAAATCACCTTTTGGCTATCAGTACAATAACATCATGCAGGCCAATCCAAGGGAGGGGTAAATTTAAGCAGAGTGCTACTTTTCCTATGCCTATAAAGAGGGCTTCACACGGGGATTCTGAACCTCTTTTTTTCTCTCACTGTCTCCCATGATTGCATTTCACTTCTAATTGCCTTTTCTAGAGAGAAAGAAAAATTGCTTCTCCCTGCAGGTCCCTGCTAAATCATTGGCTCCACCACTTGGTGAGCCCTCCAAATGCATTGCTTTAAGGAGAGGAGGTTCTGCATCCCTTCTGATGTCAGGTCTCCTTATATCTAAACTCTGCACTCACTGGAGCTATCAGGATAAGCTTTGCTGTGGAGAGCAGCATAAGAGCATCCGGTGTGCTCTCCCCAAGGAGGTTCATCGAGGGAGGAGCAAGGACAGAGTCTGTATCTGGCATCTGTGATGTGGCAGGTGCCTAGGAAGTGGGCTTCATGACGCCTCTTGGCCCCTAGGCTCCGAGAGCTGCAAAGTTCCAGATCTTGGAAGTAAACTGACAGTGACTTGCCTCCATCCATGAATTCCAGTTCTGCTCTCTCCAGCAGCGCTTCCTTGATCCAAATTCCCTCTGTGTCACAAACACACAGCCGTGACACTGTTTCACAAAGGAGCTAAGATGAAATGTGGTGATCAGCGTGCAGGACTGCATGATCTGGGCCACCTCTTGTTTGTGTGGGTGACCTAAGAAGGGCCAGTGCTCAGAACCACACGGCCACCCACCCCCACCGAGTGAGGATCCTGCAGCAAAGTGTCATGGTCCTCTCCACAGAGAGCCCATTGGAATGAAACAAAACCATCAGCTATTTCTCTTTTTAC
>PVLC010011829.1:31062-46090 GCA_004027655.1 Graphiurus murinus
ACCCCCAGCCCTATTTTTTATTCTTTATTTTTTTGAAACCGAGTCTCACTAAGTTGCGGAGTGCCTCACTAGGTAGCTGAGGCTGGCCACGAACCCGGATCCTCCGGTCTCAGCCTCCCTAATGCTGGGATTACAAGCGTGTGCCACCACATCCGGCACAGCTTTGAGGTTCTTTTATTAATACTTGTAAAAGTTAGGTGGAGTTCAACCAGGAAAAAAAGGACAACCTCAACCAGATGTCAAGTTCTTGGAAGTCTCCAAGAGAGGGAAGAAAATGTGAGTCTGTTGTTTGTTTTCTTTCTTTCTTTTTTTTTTTTTTTTGTGGTACTGGAGATTGAACCCAGAGTCATTCTACCTTCAAGCTACACCCCCAGCCCAATTTTATTTCTTATTTGGAAACAGGATCTCATTAGGTTGCAGAGTCTCACTGCTTGCTGAGGCTGTTCTCGAACCTGCGATCCTCCTGTCTCGGCCTCCCAAGTATGTGAGTGTGTTTTTAAAAGGAACAGATAGAGCTGGGTGTGGTGGCACAGGCTTGTAATCCCAGCATTTGGGAGGCTGAAACCAGAGGATCCGGGTTCACAGCCAACTTCAGCTACCTAGTGAGGCACTGTGCAACTTAGTGAGACCCGGTTTCAAAATAAAGAATAAAAAATAGGACTGGGGGTATAGCTCGAAGGTAGAGTTCAATCCCCAGTACTGCAAAAAAAAAGGAACAGATAAGAGTTCAGTAGAACAGGCTGCTGAAGCTGAGCAGAGAGCCTGGCGGGCTCCCCCCATATGGCCCCCCCCATGCGGGCTCCCCCCATTTGGAAGACGACCTGCCTGCACTCTGCATGGAGTACGTACTTGCATGGGTGGTTTGCAGAAACCATGCTTCTCTTCTTATTTGAACAAAGACTCACATATACGAGAAAATGAAGTTTTTCCTGCACCCAGGAGAAGTGGTTTTCACAAAAGTTGCTCTTCTGGCACATTTCCTTCTCTTGCCCATCGATGGGCAAGACTCCCAGAATGAACTGTTCCAGCCAACAGGGTTGGAGCTATTTTTAAACTGAAATTCGTAATTGTCTCCCCTGCGTGGGTTTGATCAGATATTCTAACAGAATCATAATCGCCATGAGCACGAGTAAGGGGCCCTTTGGTTGTAAGGTAATGCATCTAAATTCAAGGTAAGATACTTCAATTTCTGTAAAGGGATGATAGACTCACCCGCAGAGTGTTGGAAGAGAAAGAGCCAACATCCGATCCAACCTTGTCACTCTGGAATGAGGAAACTGGATCCTAGAGATCTCTGCTAGCTCAGCAATGCCCAGGGGGTTTGCAGGCTGAACCACGCACTGCTCACAGCTGCTGAGACTTAAAAGTAGAATGGAAGCAGGTGTGTGGGAGAGCTGTGCATGCGTGTGTGTCTCTGAGTCTGTATGTGGTACATAAACTTTTCAGTTTTTTATTAGACTCCATTACTTATTGGCCAAGTTCTGCTGAGTATCTTCCTAGTAGCCTGCCCCGGTGCCCTTGGTAGAGGGAGGCGGTTGGAAATGTGTTGGCATTCACAAGGTGCTTGCCACATACCAGGCACCAGGCTGGGTCCCAGAGTCTCCGGAGAAACTGAACACTCTTCCCAGGAGGTCCAGAAAGTGAAAATTGAAAAATGCTCTAATGCCCGTCATTTTCTGAATTAGGTTCTTGAGAAATCAAAGAGATGTTTTTTCAATACAAAGTTTAAGAAAAAAAAAAATATCAGGCATTCTTTCAATGGCTCTCGATTCTACAGTTCAGCAGAAGGTTCCATTGGGAATATTCCGTGCAAAGCTGTTCTCTTTAGCAGTGATGATCACCGCTTTCCCTTCATGCTGCTTGTGATGACCTGGTTAGTGTACCTTCCACCTTGGGTTGGTCCTGCTGGGTAACATACGTAGAGATTGAAGACCAAACTTCCGTGGGTGCTCTGAGCCATCCTGGCCTATGGGTATCTTGGGGTGGCAGGCTTTTCAGTGGTATTCCCAACCATCCATTTGTTTTCCTGAAACAAGATATCCTTCCAGCTCCAGTCAGTCTTCCTTCCCTAACCCTTAGCAGCGAAGCTTCTCCGGGATTCTGTATAATTCCTTTTTTGCACCTTCTCACCTTTCATTAAATTCATATGTGAGGGTGCATCTGGCTCAATTTTCAGGAAGATCGAGAGTTGCCCAGGGATGGTTATCGGCAGCAGGTGGCTTAGGACCCGGCATATGGCAGGTATTCAATAACTATTGTCTTGAATGAAGATAAAGACGTTAATTTATTATTTCCAAACAGCCACATTCCCTCCATTATATATTCATTAAGCCGCAGTATGAATGACAAGTCCAGGGACAGAGAGAAGCCGCACAGGAAACGACCTGTTCACCGGTGGGAAGGATTGGCAGGAGCTTCATATGGCAATTGTCTGCTGCTATTAAACTGATTAATAGATTTATAAGTTTTCTTCTTCCTCCATGCTCGATTGAAAAGAACATCTTCCAGAGCCTGAGGGACCTGATAGGAAATCAGAAAAGTCACCCTGAGAGGACAGAAGCCCCCTTCCCGAACCAGGGACTCAGAACGTCAATTAACATTCCTGCCGGGTGCCCTTCACAGGAAGGGGTACTTGCAAGAGAAGAGCCAGTATTTCAGCTGACGGGGTGCACCGTAATTACCAGAAACAAGAAGTGGAAGGCAGGATGGGGTGCGACAGTGGGACACTTTGATTTTGTACCTCGAACTCTATGACACACGTGGCTTCCATTTACCATTGGCTGCTGGCATTTGTAAGGTGCTGAGACCCGAACATTGAAAATCGCGTGGACTTGGGGACCCCACAGACTTTTGACAGATATGGAGGGATGTGTTAAAAGTGGCAGGAGGAAGTTCAAGAGGCAAAGCACAGAATCACCTTCAGGAAGCTGAGGAGTCAGGTTCTAATGGGAGTGGAATTGGATTTCCTCCTACTGTGAACGGTGAAAGTGAGGAGTGATGTTCTTACCTTACATCCAAACTGTACTACTTAGTACTGGCCCAGATTTTGCTACTCACCTCTCTTGACTCGAGTTCCTAAAGTTTGTGTTTTCTTTCCCTCCTTATTCTTTTTGTTTTGTTTTGTTTGTGGTTCTGGGGATTGAATCACCCAGGGGCATTCTACTTCCAAGCTACATCCCCATTCCTTTTTTGTTGTTGTTGTTTTCTTAATTTGAAACAGGGTCTTGCCAAGTTGCTGAGGGTTTACTAAGGTGGATCCTTGAACCTGCGATCCTCCTGTCTCAGTCTCCCAAGTATTGGGATTATGGGTAGAACCATCGCAACTGGCTCCTAGATCACATTCTTTTTGAGGTACTGGAGATGGAACCCAGGGGCATTCTACCTCTGAGCTACACCCCCAGCCCTATTTTTTATTCTTTATTTTGAAAAAGGGTCTCACTAATTTGTAGAGAGCCTCACTAAGTAGCTGAAGCTGGCCAGGAACTCTGATCCTATTTCAGCCTCTCAAGTACTGTGATTACAAGAGTGCACCACCATGCCACATTCTAAATGAATGAATACTCAGTGATTTTCAGTACTCTCACAGCTTTATTGAAGTGGCATTTACTTTGTAGACCCAGTTCTGGGATTGCAAGGATGTTTGAAAAGGATTCTGGGATGATTTGCCTTTCCGAGTGCATTTAGCAGACTAAATGGTACTGACTGCCTACAGGGCATGCAGCAGAGTCAGGAAAGCTGCGTGGTATAAAATCAATGGCAGCGGCATCCTCATGAGTTCCTGCTCCTGGAGAGAAGAAACCATCAGCAACCTCATCCCAGGAGGTCTCTACACTACAACCAGGGGAGGCCTGGTCCCACGACTCTGACTCTGTTCACATAGGATTCTTGAGTCTCCCAGACTTCAGTGGATTGAAGCCCCTCCCATAGTTTGGGGTCCAGAAATCTCAGGTTTCATAGGTACAAAAAGGTAACCCCTGGCATGGACCCAGAGTGGTCTTTCTTACCTCCCTTGTAGCTCAGCTCAGTTGCAGAGAGCTGAGCTGCCAGGTCTTGGAGTAGCTGATGAAGACAATAAGCCAACAGATCAGCAATGGGGAAGCTTTCCATCCTTCCTGTGATAGTGTGTGCTAGAGGCTAACCTGGAACCCATGGCAGCTGCTGAGAAGCAGGTGGATCGGCACAGGTGTGGAAGGCAGGAGTCCTCTGTGGAGGAGGGTGGGGCAGAGAAAGGGCTGGGAGTGGACATCTCCGAGCAGAGAGCCAGAGTAGGAGGCACACGTCTTCAACCCCCTTCACTCCCAGCTAGGTTCATACGACAACCTTACCCTCTTTGATGGTAAGATCAAACTGTTTTATCTAATTATAAAAAATTAAATATTAACTGATTTGTGCTGTATACATGCTTTTTGTTTGGAGTTTGTCACCCAATAGCATGACTGTGCTTCCTTCTTGTAAGTTGCCCTGTCAAATTGCATTATGTTAATATGCCCCGATCTATACAAACTGTTTTCGATGGGCTTTTCAGTTGTTCTGAGTTTTGGGCTATTATATGTAATCCTCCTATGAACGCTCAAAGGTATGCCTCTTGCGCAGGTGTATTCCCATTTCTGTTGGGTTCATACCTAGATCTAAGTGTGACTGGGCACATGTCGGTGGAGATTTGGAAGACTCCACCAAAGAACCAGTGGTCAAAGTTCTTGTGACGAGTTCACTCCCACCAGCATCCAAGGGGAGCTCTAGGTTCTTCATGCCCTCACCAAGCTTGTGTTGTCTCATTGATTTTTAATGCCGGCCACTTCAGGGGTGTGTGCATACTATACTGCGGGTACAAGTTACATGTGTCTAATGAGCTTTCTATAAGTTTAATGGCCATTTAGACATGATCACTTTAGAAAGTATCTATTCAAGTTATGTGTCCATCTCTTCAAATTGGGTTATGGGTCTTTTGCTTATAAACCTGTAAGATGTCTTCATAAATTCTGCAGGTGGATTTTGCAAATATCTTCTTCCATTCTGTAGCTTTCTTTTGTACTCTTTTTATAGAATCTTTCGGTGAATAAAATTTCTTAGTCTTAACTCAGTACAATTTATTGATCTTTTGTGTAATGGTTGGTGCTTTTAGCGTCATGTTTTAGAGATTTTGCTGGCTCCAGTGACAGGGAGATATTTCCCTATTATTTTGCTGAAGCTTTTTAGTTTTACCTTTCACATTTGATCCACATGTAATTCATTTTCCTATAACGCTTGACTTAGGGCATTCATTTATTGAAAAGGCTATTCTTTCCCAATCTCAAGATGTTAGAAAATGAACAATGTAAACTCCCAAAAGTAGAAGAAGAAAATTATAAAGATAAAAATAAAAATGATAAGAAAAAGAATAAAGATAAATTAATAAAAGAGTCACAAAGGCAAAGGTAGTTTCTCTTTAGAAGAAAAATTAAATTAGATTTCTTGCAAGAATAAAAGAGAGAGACTATGAAGCTACCAATACCAGGAATGATAAAGGTGAGGGACATAGACATCCTACACAGAATAAAATGATAAAGCTGTTATAGTAAATGTATAAATTTAAAATAATTTCAGAATTCAAAATTTGAAAATTTAGATGAAGTGTAAAATTGTTAGAAAAATATTACCAAATACAAGAGATGGGGCACAAAAAAATGAAAAATCAGAATAGTTATATATTTCCCAAAGTCATCTCCAGATTTACACTGCTTTACCAGTTAAGTCCTCTAAACACTGAAAAAAGCAATGCCAGCAATCTTATAGGTCTTCTAGACCATAAAGAAAAGAGAGGGAACCTATTTGTTTTAGTAAACACAAATGGTTTTGATATCAAATGCTAACAAAGGACATGGCAAAAAATAAAATTATAATTTAATTCTTCTAATCATAAACCCCCAAATCAAGTTAAATATTATCAACCATATGAGTGATATATTAAAATTTAATACAGCATTTGATAGAAATGCTGAGTTAGTTTTCCCTAAGAACTTGTAATCTGTAAATTTAAAAAACTAATAGAAAAGATTAATAGAAAATATATTTTACCTTAGTAGCTGCAGAAAAAAGTTTATTAAAATTTATAATAGTTTATAAGAATATTGCTAGCATTCTAAAAATAAAATAATTTTCCCTTAATTTGATAATGTTTATCAACAACAAGCTAATACTATGCATCTATTCATTATAGCAAAACATTGAAAGCTTCATTCCTTAGATCAGGAAATGAACAATGATCTTCATCATCTCTGTATCACTGGATCTATTAAATATTTTATTGATATTCTAGATTGTTGAATTAGGATGCAAAATATTTAAATACAAAGATTGAAGAGAAAATGAGCTGCCATTTTATTATTCAAAGATGATATGATTTTTTATTTAAAAAGTCTAAATGTAACAAGTTTGCTCAATACCATATTAGCAGCAGATGGATAGAAAATAAAAATTTTAAGATATCATATAGAATGGTTTCAAAAACATCAAAATATAGCCTCTTTGAACAAAAAAAAATCACAAAATTACTACTGAAAAAATTAAGAAAATTTTATATAATGATAGATTAGAAACCTCTAATACAGTATAATGTCGACTTCACTTAAAATGATCTAAGAATCTCATGCAATTCTAATTAAAATCCAAGAAAGTATATATTTTGTTATTTGGCTTGCTGTAATTTGGATTAAGATTTTACAAACTTCATACATCAGTTTGAAGGGAATTAGCATCCTAAAAATATTGAATTTCTACTCCATGTACATAGTTTATATCTCATTTTTTAGGCCTTTTGTTTCTCTTAGCAAGCTTTCTTTAGAGATTTTAGTATGCAGTCTTCTCATGTATTTTGTTAAATTTATCCCTGGTTATTTTATATCTTCCAGTTTTACTTTAAATTGAATCATATATTTCATTCTATTTTCTAGATGTGACTTTAAAAAATAGACCATTACATTAAAAACAAAATTATCAAGCTTGATTAATGAAGAAATTTTATTATATCTGAGAGGAACGACCAATAATTTTCTTTTGTCTTATCAAAAAGAACCCCCCAAATTAATTATATTCAATGTGAAATTTGTATTGTTTATCATTATTGCTATTTAGAAAAATGGTGATGGTTAAAACTGCATGTGATAACAACTTTGTTACAAATAACTTGTAAGTTATCAAAACCTTCTCATAAAAATTAGATCTATAAAATTGAACTTGATGGAAAAAATGGCCAGAAACCATAATTCTCAAAGGCAACAGGTAAATGTCATTCTGTATCGATGGATCAAATCATAAATACAAAATTTCCATGCAATAAAATTTTTCTCAGTGAAGACAGTTTTAGTAAAAAAAATGCATAAAACTGTTTACAAGACAATATATATATCAACGATTTCATAAGTTGCCAAAATACACTTCAGACAAATGCAATCAAGGTTCAAGGACGAAAGCCCTAAGAGCTACTTTGTTAATCTGACTTCCTCAGCGTCAGTAGAAAGATGAAAAAGTTTCACCCTGAGCATGCAGTCCAAACGTTGCTATGTTTGAACCACTGGACTGGACATGTCTGGTCATCTTCCCCCTGCTGCCATTGCTGGTTCCTGATAAAGAACCTGCTGCCTCCTGCTAGGCAAACAGGGAGACCAGAGAGCCGGATCCTATTTTACAACAGGGAATCCAGTCTTCCTGGACTCAGAAGAAGGCAATAGACTCCCTGTTGATGGTTAAAAAGGTACATGAAGAAGAACAAGGCACTGTCTGTTCCCAGAGGAGGTTTGAAAGGAGCAGACGCTAGACAGATGATTAATGGCCTCATCAATGACTCCCAGCCAAACCTAGGAAGCCTTAGCTGAGAGCCCCTGGGGCCCCCGCACTGGCCATTACTGCCACTGGAAGGCACAGCAGCTTCCTTGGTTAATTTAATGTTCACAGGCGCTCTGACCCCTGCTGATACATTCATTAACCATCCCCGGGCAGAGAAAGGGCAGTTAGCAGTTATTCACACAGCAGGTAGAAACAGCATCTTAGAGTTGAGAATCACCGTGTGCAAAAGGCCACACACTTAGACCCTGGAGGACACTTTGGGAGGCCACACTGCCCTGCGCAGACCTTTTAAAACCCACACTGTTTTGCAGAGAATTTTGAACCGAAAGGTTCAATCCTCCAAGACCCCACAGCCAATTAGTGGAAGGGCCAGGACACTGATTTCAGGCACAAAATGTATCCTCCTTGGGACTCAGAGTCCTGGGATGGTGCTTTTTTTTGGGGGGGGGGCTGAGTAAAAAAAAACAAAACACAGGCACATACAAGTGCATATGCATACAAGTGCATATCATCCCACAAACACACACTTTCTCTAACATACACCACACTTTGTCACATATATAGACGCAACAATGATTCATATAAAACAAAATCAACTCAAATTCACATCCTTTATCATAATGTGTTTTCTCAATTCATGCTCATGAAGTACAGCAATCTCATATGAATCCCCTCCAGATTGATGTTATAAGAGGAATTTTATTGAAAATGTTTAGGAGCTGCACTCCTAATGCTTACTCATTTCTAATTTCCCCTTCTAAAAGAAAGAGGATAAATGTAAGTGAAATGCAAGAACATTCAAGAACTGCTTCCTTTCCCCAGTCTAAGATAATTAGAATGTCCTTGTGGATTCCACTCAATATTCCATCTGTATGGAAAGCAGTGAACACCTACACGGCTTCCTGAATGGTGGGGAATGCTACATTGACTATTACCACTAGAGCCAGCATTGTACCTGCGAATCACCATGCAAATGAGCACAGGATGCTCCCAGAAGCACAGAACGCAATCGCTCCATTAAGAAGGAAATCTGGAACTCCACACTATTCAAATCTTTGTTCACACCACAAATTACTTTGAATGCATCTTTCAAATAGAACAAAGGAACAAAGTCACAGATGTTCTAATTACTTGCCTCTGAGAATCGACTGTCTTCCAGTATTGACAGAGGAGCCCAGAACAACCATCATCTTTCTTTCTTTGCAACTAGTCTCACTGAGTCCAGTTGCATCAGAAGACCCTTGGGCTGCACAGTCTTAGCTTGGTGGACATTTTTTTCCAGCTGAGACCAACCTCAGACAGGCTTACAGTTGGGAAGATAACATTTAAATCAGCCAGGAATCACAGCTTGTTTCCTACATAGAATTTGTACGGCTTCTGAAGTTGGGGTCAACCAGACAAAGAAGTTCAACAAGGGTGGACTTGTTGGATGAACTAATAAACATTTTTAGATAATATTTCTGAATCACAAAAATTTCTATAGAGTCCACTGTTAAGCATCAACCTGATGTATAAGCAAATCATAGTCCATAAAATTCAAACACAAGGCTTTATAGTTATCATAAATTGGTAGATAGACCAGGTTCTCTGGGGACCAGACTTGAGATAGAGATTTGAGAGCCTGGCTAGTTGGGGATGACTCTGGGAGGTCAGATAGCAGGACTGTGCAGAAGAAGAAGGTGACCCTGAGGTAGGAAATGCAGTCAGAGCCTTAGACATATTGTTAGGAGTTTAGACCTAAGATGGACAAAAGTAAGAGTTCCCCAAACCCCCCACCCCACCCCAGCTAGCCGAAAGCAAGTGAGCAGACACTTCCAAAAGATAAGGGAGCTGACTCTGTGGCAACCCAGAGTCAGGATCCAGGAGCTCTCCCTAATGTAAACAAGAGAGAGCCAGTTAAAAGACTGGAGAGAGCTGGGGAATGCCATGTAACTTAAGCACCTTGCTTATGCGAGGTACAATAAATCTCAAGTTTACCCTTCTCCTCTCCAAAGTGAAAGACAGAGAGTATAAGAATCATGTGGACCCCTTTGTTTGAGTCTCAGATCCGTGAATTTGTCAACTGAGCCATTTACCAATAAATAAAGAAATCTGTCTCTGATTTTGGTCTCCGGAAATCCTATCTCAGGAACCAGGGGGAAACTGAGGAGGGGGAAACTGAGTCTCCTGCAACAATCTGAGGTCATCCAAGCACACATTGGCCTCCACTGAGCTCTCCTGGGAGCTCAGAAGCTGGGATGGTCCTCCAGAGTGCCCTTCTGCTTATGAACTGTGAAGGAGAGGTCATTCGACAGCCCTCAGAGTGTTCTCCTGCCATGAGGTTTGGCAGTTTAACCAAAGACCCAGTGCTGTAAAGCACAACCTCTGAAAACCGCCAACAACAGTGAACCACCAGCAACAGTAAATGGAATTATCATAAAAAAAAGCTTATTGAAAATGTACACCTGTAAGGTCCCAAACAGGGCATTCCACAATCCTTTATTGCTCCAATCATTCTATAAGGTATTCTCTTAAATGAACTCTTAGGATGGCTGTAACAAAAGACTGAGGAGCTTGAAACAACAGGTAATGCATCAATAAAAATTAAAAAGAAAGAGAGAAACGACACATATTTATTCTTTCACAGTTCCGGAGGTCAGAAATTCAAAATCAAGATGTCTGCTGGGGCAAGTCTTTCTGAGGTCTCCAAGAGAATCAAGTGAAGAGGCTAAAATTATTAGAATTTGAAAAATTAGATAAAGTTGAAAACTTTGGACCCACTGGCACTGGTAGCTCTCTAGCTTTGAAGGTGGGAGCTCTTGACACCGACACTTAGGGTCTCAGAAGTGGAGGTGCTGTCCTTGGTGCCAATATCTCTAGGGGTACACTGGGGCAAAAACTAGAAACTGCAACCTGCAGGCTCTGCCATTGTAAAAGTATAGCTGGTGTTTATAAACACAGAGGATTAATCCTCTTTTGCACATCAGCCTGTGTGGTCCTTCTAGCACCCCCTTTTGGCAGAGCCTAACAGGGAGCAACTGGAAATGCAGATTAAGTTTGCAGATCCCCACTGTACAGTCCTCAGCACCGTCCAGAAATGTGAGTTTGGAGTTACGAGTTGCTGGCTTAATAAGCAAGTGGCGGATACTGAGAAACCCGCAGCATGAAGTGACTGGCAAGGATTTTACCCAGGCCCATGCAATCTAAATTTAGCTACTGCCCATTTGATTTACTTTCCCTGTAAACAGATGTTTAGAAACAGGTGGAGGTGTTCCACTTTCTTAAAATCATCATAATACAAGAACCAATACTGGGAGAATAGCAATTTATTATAAGCACTAAAAGCAAAGCCTTCTTCACAATGGCTCTAATTGGACAACTTTGGACCATAAGAGTCCATCGTGCTCCCTTTTGCCATCTATATTTAATTTTCAGGCTTAGTGAAAAAAATATACTAATAGAAGAATGTGGCCAGAAAACTCCTGGCCCCAAAACTAAAAGGGAAACACAGAGTACAGAAACCTAGTAAAGTCAGTTAGCTCTTTTTCAATCAAATAAAGATGAGGAACAATTAGACTTAGGATTGTAACATGTGAAATTAAGTTAATAATCTAGAAGCAGATGAAGTGCTCCTGTGACAAGAAGCCAACTAAGAAAATCCTTTGGTAGGGACTGAAGGAATGTCTGCATTCTAATACATCGACTGGGCTTCTCAATGTCAGCAACACATACATCTTTCTTGGGCTGTCATACCTTCACTCTGTGCACAGATATTTTCGTGAAGTATTTAAGCTGAAGGTTTGTAAATCAAATCACATTTTGCTTACACCTCCATTCTGTCTCCAGGCCTCTCCACCTAGTAATGAATGATCTAGTAACCATGCCATTGTGAAATATCCTATGCAAGCATGAATTTCAAGAAACTTTAGTTACTTTCTCTTTCCTAGACAATCTTAAAATAGGCTATTCATGTAATTGGCCCACTTTCCTGTTGTTTTCCATACTTTGTAAGCTTTAGAGACACTTGGAACTTTTCTAATTGTGCAGGATCACAGTAGAGTCCCTTGCTCATTTGTTTATGGCAATCTACAATAATAAAAAAATCACAGCTTTTGCACACAAGAGGAGGGAGAGGCTATCAAGTTTGTTAAGCCACTATGACAAAACTCCATAAACTGGTGGCTGATAAACAAAAACATTTATTCCTCATGATTCTGCAGCATAGAGGCCCTAGGTCACGGCAGATTCAGTATCTGGTAAGAGCCTGTTTCTTGTTCACAGATGACCCCTTTTTGCTGCGCCATCACATGGTGGAAGGGGCAGAGTAGTTCTCTGGTCCTTCTTTTATAAGGACACTGGCTTAGTCTGTTTTCTGTTGCTAGAATAGAGTACCAGAGACTGCATAATTTATAAAGAAAAGAGGCTTATTTAGCTCACAGTTTGGGTGGATGGGGAGTTTGAGATCAGGTGGCCACTTCTCCTGAGAGCCTCATGCTTCAGCTCATGATGGACAGCAAAAGGACAAGCAGGTACCTGTAAAAGAGTGAGAACATGAGGAGTGGACTTACTTTATAGCATCCCACTCCTGTCCACCAAAGGGTGAACTCACTCATACCAGAAAGGGACAATCCATCCACGAGGCTCTGCCCTATGACCCAGACACCTCCCACCTCCCGCCAGGCCCCACCTCCCAACACTGCCATGGGGAGGAATTGAGCAACATGAGTGTTGGTGGGAACAGAACATATTCAAACTATTGCAGACACTAATCCCACTCATGAAGGCTCTGCTTTCATTACTTGATTGCCCCCAGAGGCCCCACCTGCTAGTGCCTAAGAGAGGGCTTAACTGAGGCAGGCAGGGAGGAGGACTGTGTTTGATATCCTGCCTTCTGAATGCAATGAACCCTTGGTGTTGACTTTCTGCAGAATGTCTAACTCCTAACTTGTCTCAAATCCAGAACATGAACAGCACTGATCAGCAAACATGGGCTCTCATCAGAGCCACTTCAGTGGACTCTGGGCTTCTACTGCCGCGGAGAAGAAAGAAGACATTGTCAGGTTTTATAATCAAGGGTAGATCCACTTTCTGCCTCGCTGCATGAAATCCTTTGAGCTTCCTGTGTGTATCAGACAGATCTGTCATGATTATTATTTTCCAGGGTAGATCCTGAGTACCTAGCTCTAGTCCATGGTTTCCTCCTTCTACTTGTCTGGGCCTCTGACTGGGTACTCAGAACCCAAGAGAAAAGAGGAAATGCAGGCTTTGGAATGAGGCAGAACAGGACTCATGCTCTGAGTTCATTTTGTTCTACCTGTGAAGTCTCCCTTAGCTGTTGTTATCTTCCAAACAAAAGAGGATGTGGTAACAACATGCTTGGGTAGTTTTTACTAGTATTCAATAAGTCGGGGTGCAGCTGCCTAGTCCATGGTAGGTGTTTAGCACAGTGGTGTTTTCAGTGGGGTATGCGCAGTGGTGTTTTCAGTGGGTTGTGCTCAGTGGTGTTTTCAGTGGGGTGTGCACAGTTGTGTTTTCAGTGGGGTGTGCTCAGTGGTGATTTCAGTGGGGTATGCTCGGTGGGTGTTTTCGTGGGGTGTGCTCGGTGGGTGATTTCGGTGGGGTAAGCGTAGAGGTCTTTCAGTGGTGAGTGCTAAGTGGGTGTTTTCAGTGGGGTGTGCGCTGTGGTGTTTTCAGTGGGGTGTGCACAGTTGTGTTTTGGGTTGGGTGTGCTCAGTGGTGTTTTCAGTGGGGTATGCGCAGTGCTGTTTTCAGTGGGGTATGCTCAGTGGTGATTTCAGTGGGGTGTGCGCAGTGTTGTTTTCAGTGGGGTGTGTTCAGTGGTGTTTTCAGTGGGGTGTGCGCAGTAGTGTTTTCAGTGGCGTGTGCTCAGTGGTGATTTCAGTGGGGTATGCTCGGTGGGTGTTTTCATGGGGTGTGCTCGGTGGGTGATTTCGGTGGGGTAAGCGTAGAGGTTTTTCAGTGGTGAGTGCTAAGTGGGTGTTTTCAGTGGGGTGTGCGCTGTGGTGTTTTCAGTGGGGTGTGCACAGTTGTGTTTTGGGTGGGGTGTGCTCAGTGGTGTTTTCAGTGGGGTGTGCGCAGTGGTCTTTTCAGTGGGGTGTGCTCAGTGGTGATTTTAGTGGGGTGTGTTCAGTGGTGTTTTCAGTGGGGTATGCTCTGTGGGTGTTTTCAGTGGGCCGTGCTCAGTGGGTGTTTTCCGTGGGTGTGCGCAGTGTTGTTTTCAGTGGGGTGTGCTCAGTGGTGTGCACAGTGGTGTTTTCAGTGGGGTGTGCGCAGTCGTGTTTCAGTGGGGTGTGCGCAGTGGTGTTTTCAGTGGGGTATGCTCAGTGGGTGTTTTCAGTGGGGTATGCTCAGTGGGTGTTTTGGTGGGGTATGCGTAACAGTTTTTCAGTGTGATGTGCTCAGTAGGTGTTTTCAGTGGGGTGTTCTCAGTGGGTCTTTTCAGTGGGGTGTGCACAGTGGTGTTTTCAGTGGGGTATGCGCAGTGGTGTTTCTCAGTGAGGTGTGCTCAGTGGTGTTTTCAGTGGGGTGTGCCCAGTGTTGATTTCAGTGGGGTATGCGCAGTGGTGTTTTCAGTGCAGTGTGCTCAGTCGTGTTTTCAGTAGGGTGTGTGCAGTTGTGTTTTCCGTGGGGTGTGCTCAGTGGTGTTTTCAGTGGGGTGTGCGCAGTGGTGATTTTCAGTGGGACGTGCGCAGTGGAGTTTTCAGTGGGGTGTGCGCAGTTGGGTTTTCAGTGGGGTGTGCTAAGTGGGTGTTTTCAGTGGGGCGTGCTAAGTGGGTGTTTTCAGTGGGGTGTGCGCAGTGGTGTTTTCAGTTGGGCGTGCTCAGTGGTGTTTTCAGTGGGGTATGCTCAGTGGTGTTTTCAGTGGGGTGTGTGCAGTGTTGTTTTCAGTGGGGCGTTCTCAGCGGTGTTTTCAGTGGGGTATGCGCAGTGGTGTTTTTCAGTGAGGTGTGCTCAGTGGTGTTTTCAGTGGGGTGTGCACAGTGGTGATTTCAGTGGGGTGTGCACAGTGGTGATTTCAGTGGGGTGTGCACAGTGGTGTTTTCACTGGGGTATGCTCAGTGGGTGTTTTCAGTGGGGTATCCTCGGTGGGTGTTTTGGTGGGGTGAGCTCAGTGGGAGATTCCGGTGGGGTATGCGTAGCGGTTTTTCAGTGGGGCGTGCTAAGTGGGTGTTTTCAGTGGGGTGTGCGCAGTGGTGTTTTCAGTGGG
>PVLC010011830.1:0-46059 GCA_004027655.1 Graphiurus murinus
AAAGAATGTGGGAAAATGGTAAGATTTGATTATTATGTGTAGATCATATTTCAGAGTGATTATCATGAATGTGATGATGCAAATCTATTTGATTGCGTGACTTCCTCCAGCAGTCCTCCATTTCTATAATTCAGGCAAGAGAAATCATCAATATATTTACCTAGTGTTGAATGTTTAAGATATTAGTAAAAGTGGTATTGAAATGATGGGAATTTTAGGTCATTATATAGAAAATAATGAGTATAGTTATGACAATAGTTTGAATGAAATAGTAAGAAAAAAAGTGAAAAGAGAATAATGTCAAGACTACTACCAATAATAATAATAAACACTTAAAGTGTCTTTTGGTCTAAAATGGTTATATGTGTTTGTGTGAATTTATGTAATCTCATTTAATTTTAATGAGTGTATAAATAAAAATAACCTGTGAGGCTTGCAAAGCAGATGTTACTTTCCTAACAAATGAGAGCATTACAATTTAAAGACTTTGTATTTCCCAAATCCAAAAGAACACTAGAGGTAAAAGCAGAATAGTCATCAAAATCTCCTGTATATTTGTCTAAGGTGCCAAAAAGAAATATGAGACATCCTGCTGTCCTCAATTTGCATGGTTTAATTAGCATAGTTCTAGTGCTTTAATAATACAACAAAACATTAGATTTCATCATCTTTCTATTATCTAAAAGAAAATAACACAAAAATACCTACTATTTGTCAGGAAATAAGTAATGTTAGCTTTTACTCAAGCCACTTATACTAATGAAGTCATAATATTAGGTGGGCTGGTGCCCTGAATTTTGCGTGAATAATGAATGCAAAAATAAATCCTTCAGAGGAATAACATGCATTTTGAAAGATGACAAGTACACCTAAAAGTTAACAGTTTCTTAGGGTAATGTATCAATTCAAACCAGAAAGATGTTTTAGAAATAGCAGGGACATTGAAATACACAAACTAGAGTCTTGTCCTTGCCTTCTCTGAAAATTAGTTTTGTCACTCACAATTTCAGAATGATAATGACTTTATACCCTGATAGGAGCATAGTGGAGACACTTGTACCAGGAATTAAATTCTTCTGGCTGAATATGATACACTTCTGCTCAAACTTTGATAATTTTAGCAATCCAATGGCCATGTAAAACATAAACAGGAAAAGAAGTAAAATCCTTTTGTGCACCTAAAATGAGGGGAATATGAATTAATGGTAAGCAACCTTTATGTATGCTATAGTAAAAAAAAAATCACTAAGAGATTAAAAAAGGCAGTAAACAATATAATATTTTCCAAAGCATACTTTTACAGCATTTTGTTCAGAAAGACATTGATAAGCATCCTTAGAATAAAGGAATTCCTTGGTCAAATGAATTTGATAGTTTTGGGGGTGGTAAAATTTCAAGATTTTTTTATTGTAGGATTTCACATAACTTCAATGTGTAACTGAAATGCATCATCTATTTCCAAAATGCAAAGTGGAAATCATGTTATGTATCATTTTCAGTCTTATTGGATCCTAGAATCTTTTTTGTTGGTTGCTTGCTTTCTAGGAATTATTGTGTGAGACTATATTTTATACAGAAAATCACTCTGAGAGAATTTGTGGTTAAAATGATCTGGGAGGTTGAGGAGAATTTTTTGTGTGTCTGAGACTGAATGAAAGAACTAAGGCTTAAATGAGAATTGTGAACACATATATCGTTATCAATTTGTACCTAACAAAGATGTATGCTTACAATGTATGAATAAAAATAAAAATTAAAAAGAAAAAGAACTAAGACTTTTAAGTTTAAGGATTTTTTTTTTCCTGTGGTACTGGGGATTGAACTCAGGGGCATTCTACCTCTGAGTTATACCTCCAGCCTTATTTTTTATTCTTTATTTTGAAACCAGGTCTCACTAAGTTGCAGAGTGCCTCACTAGGTAGCTGAGGCTGGCCGTGAACCCGGATCCTCCTTTCTCAGCCTCCCAAATGCTGGAATTACAAGCGTGCGCCACCACGCCCGACTTTTGGGGATTGTTTTCTATAAAGAAGTACATATACTTCTCAAGTCTTTGTGCTCTTTGTCATTTAGAACAGTAGATTGTTTAGAAATGAAATAGCTTATTAGAAAAATGTCCATTAGGATACCTGCTAAAGGGGGGGGGGGAGTACAAAATGCAGATTGCTCTATGAAGCTTAAGAAAGCTGGTGTTAGACCAGGGATCCTGGTTTTATATCAGAGACTGAGGCCTCAACTGTATCATGGCTGAGGATGCATTAGGTGATATAACTTTCTCTCCATGCAGCAATTGCTCTTACTCTATTAATATTACATCATTAGTGACCTTGATAAAGATTTTTACTCTAAATTCTGTGTTATAGACTCTCATCAAAATGTGACTAAGAAAATAGTGACTCAGAAGCAATGTCTCTTTCTGGTCCTGTACATAGAACTAAGTTGCTAATCTAGGTTTATATTACTCAGAACAATGTTTTATTTATTTAATATTAATTTTCTCATTCTAACCTATAGGATCACAGTTTCTCAAAATCAACTTATAAAATTGTGATGGAATTTTCACTAGTGAACTTTTCTTCAAGAGGTAAAAATACTCTATAGAACTCAAAATATAATTCCATTTACAGTTTTATTGGAAATTAAATATTGTTTCAACTTTATATCCCCAGGCTATTTATTAGATTTCATTGTTATTGTCATTCTATAGTAATTATCTATATCATTATTCCTCAGTACATATATAATTAGGAATGTCAGTACTTCTACACCACATTTACACATTTGGGAGTCTGGGAAAGATATTTTTCTCTTTTATAAGGTTCTTCATAAGTAAGCATGTGTGTTACATATTTTATTTGAGATCATAGACACTAAAATTATATAAAATCTATGAAACATTCACACATTTATGAAGCATGGGTGTTTAAAATAAGTTGAAATTTCCAGACTCCAAAATTTGAGGTTTTTAATATCTTTGCCAGTATAAAGTCTGGATATTTGCATTTCACAATGCCAATATCAATATTGTTTGCAACATTGTTCAACTTCAGTAAGCTGCAATTATAATTCCTGTGTGATTTTCAACAACCATTGTACTGACACATCTCTTTTCACAGTGGCTTGCAGGGTTTTTATTAATCACTACATGAGATGCTCCAAACTCTTAACTAGCACAAAATTCATCTCCTTATTTATACGTGTCCACAGCTTTTAATGACTTTAGATAAACCCCACTATCTGGCTTCTAATTATGTTTACTAAGCCTATCTATTTTGCTATAAAAATAGCTATACCCAATATGAAATCTAATGTATTTCTTATGCTATAATTGAATTTTCTGATTTTTTAAATGGCATCATGAAAATCACTTGAATATACTAACTTCTTGAGACCAAATAATGACAAAGACTATGTTTCCATAGCAAATTCAGTTTAGAAATTGATATAACTGTTCAGATTATTGGCACTAATACCTCTCCAAATAAGATTTAAACTTAAAGTAATTCCATAGTAGATTGTTTGTTTTATAGGTTTATTTTCCCAACATTCATAGAATAAATGTCTTAATACTGTTTTTACATTATAACTCTGAATACAAATCTGAAAAGTAGGAAGTATTAGTCAACTGTATTCATAAATGAAAATAATGATTTTCTAGATATTTTATATTACTCCATTTTTCTTCTTTTTCTTTTGTCACACTAGGGATTGAACCCTGGGGCATTCTATCTCCGAGCTATACCTCCAGCAGTATATATTGGAAACAGGGTCTCACTAGGTTGATGAGAGTCTCACTGCTTACTGAAGGCTGTCCTTGAACCTGCAATGCTCCTGTCTCAGCCTCCCAAGTACCGGAATTACAAGCTTGCCTCACCACTGCCAACTTCCACTTTCTTCTTATTTATATAGTTCAGAGAAAGGTGTTGGATAAATTAAAATTATATATCTCTGAGACAAGGTGAAAATTTGGTATCATATATAACATAAAAAATATTTTTTGCACTGTGTAAAGGTAATCAAAACAAAAATGATTAAGATGAGTTCCTATACTTAAAAGGTTTAGAATTTAATTAGGAACCATTGATTAGGACTGACTCTGAATAGGTTAATATATTCCCAAAGATGATTTACCCTTCTTTGTTGTCAACTTATACTCATTAATCAAATTTGTCTTTCATTTGCTTGATATCATGAAAGGAGCCATCATGGTTGATCCCATGGGCTTCTCCATTGGTTTTATAAAATCCCTTTTTTCCAAGTATGAATTAGTATATATGAGCAATGCTTTATTTTATTTCTACTAGAATCTTACTTATTTAAAAAAATTTACATACATTAAATTTAGTCTTTGTGATATACATTTCTATGAGCTTTTGCAAGTACATAGTTATATAATTACCAACACAATAAGACAAATAGTAGCTTATTCATCACTTTTTCCTCCTGTCTTCAAATAAAATCCTTTACAATAGGTGAAATTTCCCCATGCCCTTAATTCCTAGATACCACTGGTCTGTTCCACCTTTGTATCATTCTACTTTTTCTAGAATATCAAATACATACAGGTTGCTTTTAGAGACTGGCTTCTTCCCCTCAGCATGATGCATTTAAGATTCATCCAGATGGTTACATGTATCAGAAGTTCATTCTCTCTTATTTCTTGGTAGTGTTTCATACATGGGTAAATGATTTCTTTCTTCCTAGTTGGACATCTGTTGTTTTTCTCCCATTTTCAAGCATTAAAATAAGACTGCAATACACATTCATGTAGAGATTTTGTTTGAGCATAAATTTTCCTTTTACTTAGGCAAAAACTCAGAAATTAGAGTTAATAGGTGATATGGTGAGTGTACTCTTAACATTATAAACTAATGTTTATTAACTAACTATGCCAAAAGCCTCCATAGAGAATTCAATCTGCTTTCCATCATAGTTGCAATTCCCACCAACACTGAGGCATTTCCCTCATGGCAAAAGATGTTGAGCATTAATTCATATAATTATTGGCCATTTGTGCTTCCTCATTTAAAGAGTATCTGTTCAGTTCCTGGCTTTGTAGAATAAGTTTGAAAGAGTTTCACCCCTTTTTATTTTATGGAGTAGTTTGGGATACATTGGTATTAGTTTTTCTTTAAAAGTCTGGTAAAGTCCAGCAATGAATATGGCTGGCTCTGGATTTTTCTTTTTTGAGAGATTTTTGTTACTGTTTCAATCTTAATGCTTGTTATTGATTTATTTAGGGTTTTTTATATCTTTTGGTTCAATTTTGATAAGTCATGTGTGAGCTGTTAATTTCTATCCTCTTTGAAGTCATCTTTTTTTTTTTTTTTGCAGTACTGAGGATTGAACTCAGGGTCATTCTACTTCTGAGCTACACTCCCAGTCCTATTTGTTTATTCTTTAGTTTGAAACAGGGTCTCACTAAGTTGTGAAGGGCCTTACTAAGTAGCTGAGGCTGGCTGTGAACCCAGATCCTCCTGTCTCAGCCTCCCAAGTACTGGGGTTACAAGTGTGTGCCACCACACCCAACTTGAAGTCATCATTTTAAAAATCAATCTTTTGAATTCTTTGTTCGGAATTTTGGTGTTTCTGAATTAAATTACTTATGAGTTATGCATGGTTGGAAGAGTTATGTTGCCTTGTTTGTTCATATTGCTTGTATTTCTGTGTTGAGAGTTGGACATCTATTGGGATGGCTATCTCTTCTACTTTTATGTAAGGTCTTCCTAGTGAGCAGCCTTCTCTTAAGGGTTTGATCACCAGTACCACTCAGAGAGGAGAGAGCATTGAGAAAATCAAGGAGAAGTCTTAGTGAGCCCCTCCTGAGCCAGAGCCACTGAGAATAGGCAGCTTTTCCTTTGTGTATAGCTAATTCATTTTCTTAAGTACCTGATGTTGAATGGGACCTACAGTAGGTTATCACTGACATTCATTTAAACTTAATACTCCATCCATGTGGTAACAAATAACTAAATGTTAAAATAGTAACAATTTTCACTATTTTTTAGACCTTGTCTTTGAAAAATATCTTTATTTTTCATATGGAAAATTAATTGTGTCATGATTTTATACGTGTAACTTTATACTGGAAACGTAAAATATAACAGTAGGCAATTCCAACCTACTTATTTGCAGAGCATTAGGTATTCAGGTATTTAGTGTCTGCTTCACACATAAACACTAAACATTAAGAAAATAAATTGCTTTTTTACTCCTTACTTTTTTTTTCTCTCTCCCTCTAAGTGCCAGTATTGTAACAATTCTGTCAAAACAAGATGCATAATTATTGCACCTTTGCACTGGGAGGTTAGCAATGTAGACAAAAATGTCGACACATTGTAGTTCTGGCACAGCAGAGTGAAAAGTTTAATCAGCTGTAAAAATACCAATGAATTACATCCCAAATATGATGGGCCATCATAGGAGAATGATTATTGATGTAATTCTGAAAAAAAGGTCTCAGATGGGGAATCTTGCTGAATAAGGAAATGAGGGCTTGCGACATTCTGTCTTACAGGAGAGCTATTGGCTATAAAAAGAAGAGCTTGATGTTCATCTCCTAATAGAAACCATTTGGTACTCTGCCATGAATTGCATGTTTGCAAAATGCACAGTATAAACTAACACATCATATTCTCTTGCCAGGAGCAGGAACAGAGCCAGAACTCAAGCTGGATGAAAAATACCCAAATGTTATATACAGGAAATGCAATCAGTTATCCCCCTTGATGTTTTCCATGTCAATTTTTTATTATACCAAAAATGTGAGCTTGACAGTTTTTCTTACTTCAGTGATTTTGATATGCAAAATAACTGAGGAGAATATATAGATATTTTCCTTCATATCATCCAAGTCTCAGTTCAAACGGATCTTCCCAGGAAGGATTCCATCTCCACTATATCTAGATTTCTTCAGTGTCTCTCACCACACTAAGGCACATCATCTTGTTTCTCCTTTTGTTAACATTTATTAATATCTGAAATTACTATTCTGTGGATGATTTTGTTGACTGCCCTCGTCTCCTACTAAAATTAAATTTAATACACACAGGGGGCTTGTTTGACTTACCCACTGCTACACTTCCCATTCTGGGTGATGTCTGGTATAGAGTAGCTATACCATCAATATCAGAAAACACATACAGGGACTTTATTTGGTACCTCATCTTTCTCCAGTACTGTAATATCAGTTTTCAGCTCATTAAAAAAGGTCAATAATACGTCAGCCATGTTCTTGATGAGAAAACAATGTGGAAAGATTCATTCTAAGTTTGCTCACCATAGTGATTACAAAATTTAATTGAGTTATCAAACTTTGGAAGGAAAAGGAACACCTAAGAAGTTAAATAAAAGATCAGAAATAAATATTTATGTGCCAAACAGTATATTAGCAGCTTTGGTTACATTATACACATATTAACCATAATATTAATGATAGAAATCAACTGTATTGAAAAACCTACTATGTACTCAGTGCAACTCTGAAATGTTTAATTTTATTATTTTATTTTTACATTAAACTTGCAAAACCAAACTCACAACCTAGGTACTAATATCTTTGCTTTATGGTTTAAAATGGCTTCTTGAATGAAATTATCTCTATTTGCAGATGACATGACTCTATACTTAGAGACCCTCCACCCCCAAAAAACTCAACCAGAATACTTCTAGAGCTTATAAACAAATTCAGCAAAGTAGCAGGACAATAATTAACCTAAAGCAGTTTGTAGTTTTTCTATATGTCAACCATTAATCCACTGAAAAAGATATACAGAAAACAATTCCATTTGGAATAAATTTAAAAAAATACCTCTGAATAAATCTAACCAAGAAGGTCAAAGATGTCTACTATTAAAGTTATAAAACATTAAGTAAATTAAAGAATATCTTAGAAGATGGAAATATCTATGCTCTTAGATAGGCAGAATAAATATTATCAAAATGAGTATTCAATAAAAAATTATCTGCAATGCAATTCCTATCAAATATCAATGTCATTTTCACAGCACTAGAAAAATCAGTACTAAATTTTATATGGAAAAACAAAAGACTCCGAATAGCCAAAGTAATTCTCAGCAATAATAACCATGCAGGAGGCATTATAATATCTGACTTCAAATTATACTATGGAGCTATAGTAATAAAACAGCATGATATGGGCACAAAAAGAGACACAGATCAATATAACAAAATAGAAGATAAAAAAATCCAAACACTTATAGCCAATTAATTTTCAATAATGGTGCCAAAAATAACATTGGAGAAAAGCCAGCCTTTTTAAAAATTGGTGTTGGGAAAAATGGATACCAGCTTTAGAAAAATGGAATTAGATTCTTACCTCTGACCCTGCACAAGAGTCAACTCAAGATGAATTAAATACCTGGAAAATAGACTAGAGACTTTGAAATTACTGGAGGAGGGCATAGGTACAACACGCCAACATATAGGCACAGGTAGAAACTTCATCGATAAGACCCCCAGAGCTCAGGGAATTAAAACAAGAATTAAAAAGTAGGATAGCCTTAAACTAAAAAGTTTCTTCTCATCAAGAGAAACCATCAAGAGTCAAAAAAGAGACCCTACAGACTGGGAGAAGACATTTACCAACTATTCTTCTAATAGAGGACTAATATCTAGAATATACAAATTAAAAGATTTGACACTAAAATAAAACCAATCAAGAAATAGGTAATTGAACAAAATGGATAATTCACAAAAGAAGAAATATAAATGGCTAATACATACATGAAAAAATGTTCACATCAGTAACAATCAAGGAGATAAACCTGAAACTACACCGAAAGTCCATCTTACCCCAGTTAGAATGGCAATCATCAAGAAGCCAAAGAAAAATAAATACTTGCAAGGATGTGAGGAAATAGAAACTCTTCTACAGTGTTGATGGGATTGCAAATTAGTGCAGCACCTAATTTGCAGTGTGGAGATTATTCAGAAAATCTACCATATGATCCAGCTCTACTACTACTAGGTATCTTTCAAAAAAATAAGAAAAATAAAATCTGAATATTATAGTGATACATTAATATCTATGTTTATAGCAGTACAATTCACAGTAGTAAAATTATGAAACCAACCCAGATGTCCATCAACAGATGAATGGATCACAAAAATATGGGATATACACACAATAGAATTCTACTGAGAAATGAAGAAGAACAAAATTATGTCATTTGTAAGAAAATTGATGGATCTGGAGAACATTATGTTAAGTGAGATTAACCAGTCACAGAAAATGAAGAGTTATATGCTTTCTCTCCCATGTGAAAGCTAAGGAATAATTGGGATATGAGTGACTTCAGATAATGGAGTAGAAAATCCAGTGGAGCCAGAGAGGTGGTTTTAGGGAGGAGGAGGGGGAATTAATGAAGGAAACACTTCCACGGACATTATAAGCATATATGAGAATACCAGTGCCAATCTCAATATCATGTATGGGGAAGGGCATTCTGGGAAGGGAGCCAGAGGAAAACTCACCAAATGCTGTGTGCATGTATATCACTGTCATTATTAGCTACATTATGATGTGAGACTAAAATGAACCAAGAAAAGTGTAACATCAATAAAAGAAAAACAACGAAAATAAATAAAATGACTTCTTGGCAAATATAATTTTCTTAACATTGGAAAATCAATATCAAATATATTTTTTCAAGGAAACAACTCAGAAAATTACAAAGCTTAGATTTGAACCTAGATGTTCCAAAACCCCTATTTTGCTATACCAGTAAAATTGAGTCTCTGCATGTACTTATGTGGGGTTTGCCTCCAGTGAAGGATTGTCATTTATACTTCAAAGACAAGTAATGAAAGATCCTTCAAGTAATGAAAAATTAATAATTTTATTTGTGCCTACCCATGTGCTAAAATTAACTATATTTTTTCTAAAATCATACAAATAACATAAAAATAGTATGAGCCACATTGTCCACTATGAAGTGAAATATCACAATAAGAAACTATTAAACAATAAGATTTTTTGTATGTGTGTGGTACTGGAGATTGAACCCTGGAGCATTCTACCTCTTAGATACACCCAGCCCTATTTATTTTATTTATTTTGAAACAGGGTCTCACTAGGTAAGGCTGGTCTACTTACTGAGGCTGACAACAAATCTGCGATCCTCCTGTCTCAAAGTCTCCCCAAAACTGGGATTATAAACATATGACACCATGCCCAGTTTAAAGACTAAGATTTAAATATGGAATTAATTTTTAGATATGTGTGTAATCTTAGAGCATAAGTTAGGGAGGAACTGATACACATCATAGAATTTGAGTTGGGTTTTGAAGAATGGGTAAGAACAAGGAAAATAAAAAAATATAGAGAGAAGTAAGAGAGGTTGATAGGGTTGGGGGTATTACTGAGTTAATGGAAGTACAGAAAAAAGAAGGAGACTGAGGGTGCGACATGAACATGTAAAGGATAAGGAAGGGATGAGCTATATTGGAACTGAGAATGTAACTCAGAAGGGGCAGTTCACACAGTTAGATGGGAACAAATCATGGCTGTTAAAATTTGCATCTTCTTTTCTTGTTCTTTTCTCTCTGTTTAAATTTTATTGGTGTACTGTAATTATACATGATAGTGGGATTTACAGTGATACATTATATGTGCACATAAAATTGTTTGTTCTATTTTCTTCTCCAATCTCTCCCTTTTCCTTCCCCTCTTCTCTCCCCCAATCTCCTCCCATTACTCTATTGTTTTCTCTCTTAATTTTTTGTGAGGTTCCTTTACTTCCCTTTTTCCTCTATAGCTTCCACGTATGAGAGAAAACATGTGACCTTTGATTTTCTGAGGCTGGCTTATTGCACATAGCATGATATTCTCCAGTTCCATCCATTGTCCTGAAAAGGACATAATTTTGCCTCTCTTTATGGCTGAGTAAAATTCCATTGTAGATATATATATATATATATATATATATATATATATATATATATATATATATATATATATCACATATTCTTTATCCATTTATCTATTAATGAACACCTATTTTAATTCCATAACTTAGCTACTGTAAATCATGGTGCTATAAATATGGATATGCATGTATCACTATAGTATTCACATTTTAATCATTTTGAAATGATACTGAGAGGTGGTGTATATAAGTCATATGGTGGCTCCACCCTTAGTCTTTTGAGGAACCTCCATACAGATCTCCATAATAGTTGTACTAATTTGCAATCCCTCCAACAATGTATTATTGTTCTTTTCCCAACCTATTTACCATATTTATTATTAGTTGTGTTTTTTATGATGGCCATCTTGATTGGAGTAAATGAAATCTCAGTAGTTTTAAGTTGCATTTCCTTGATTATTAAGGGTGCTGAAAATACTTTTATATATTTGTTGGTCATTTGTGTTTCTTCTTTTGAGGAGTGTCTTTTTATTTCAAATGCCCATTTATTGATTGGGGTTATTTGGTTGTTTTTTTTTTTTTTTGGTGTTAAGTTTTTTTTTAGTTCTTTAGATATATTAGATCTTGGTCCTCTGTCAGAGTAGTAGCTGGCAAAGATTTTCTCTCATTCTATAGGCTCTCTATCCATGTTCTTGATGTTTCTTTTGCTGTGAAGAAGCTTTTTAATATTATGCCATTCCATTTATTGGCTTGTGGATTTATTTCCTGAGCTTTGGGGATCTTATTGATGAAGTCTCCACCAGTGCCTATGTGTTGGAGAGTTAGGCCTATGCCCTCTTCTCATAATGACAAAGTTCCTGATCTAATACTTAGGTCTTTGATCAGTCTTGAGCTGACTCTTGTGAAGGGTAGGAGATTGGGGCCAAATTTAATTCTTGTACATAAGGATACCCAGTTTTCCTAGAATCACTTATTGAAAAGGCTGGGTTTTTTTTCCAACATATGTTTTTGACACATTTATCAAAAATAAATTATTTATAAGTGTGAGAATTTTTCCGTATATCTTCTGTTGTATTCCAATGGTCTATGTGTCTGTTTTTTGCACCAAGTACCCTGCTGTTTTTGTTATTATAATTCTGTAGTATAATTTGAAATCAAGTATTGTGATGCCTATTGCATGATTCTTATTGCTTAGGATTGCTTTGGCTATTCTGGGTCTATTATCATTCCATATGAATTTTAGGGTTTTTTTTTTTTTACTAACTCTGTGAATAATGACATTGGTATTTTGATAGGGAATGCATTAAATATGTAGATCCCTTTGGGTAGTATGACTGTTTTGACAATATTTATTCTGCCTATCTAAGACTAAGATGGGAGGACTTTCCATCTTTTTTGGTTTTCTTCAATTTCTTTCTTTAGTGTTCTGTAATTTTCATTGTAGAGGTCTTTTACCTAATGATACATCTCAAGGCCCTAGAAAAGGAGCATCTTGGTATGGCTTCTGGGGACAATATTTGAAAAGAAAGTGGCTGAAAAGGAAGTTATCTTTTTCTTTTCTACAAAAAGAAGACTGACAGTAGGAGATGTTCAGTGAGAGTCTTTTGATAAAAGTGGGACCTTAATGGAGATGTATATTATTGCTGAGGGCAGAATGGGATTCTTCAGTAGAAAGGGAAAACTGACAATCCAACTCATTGTGCTTCTGATCAGTTTTCTATTTTGATGGTTAATCTTGAACTACGGGGCTTCTGTTTTGCTTATGAATGTAGAGACTTTTATGTAGGCAATTCATTTCCATGTACTCAAGAGACTAAAAAAAAAAACCTCTCACCCTTAAAATTAATTCTGGCAGAAAAAAAATCACTGTATAAATATGTTGACTGGGAGGTAGTCTATCAATGAGAAAAGTTGCTGCTATTACTTTAGCAGTACCAAAATAAACAAATGTTTATAAGAAAATTATCTTGAAACATAAGAAATTCTGAATTCATAGGCTTTGCAAAATGTGCCTTCTTTTTTATGTTTAAATTTAGAAAATATAATTAGTCTATAGTTTATTCAACCAATATTCAATAATTAAATCTTTGAGGAACTACTATGTGTCCTGGGTTTTCACACATAGTTTGATTTTCCACTCTTGTAGTTTTACTCAAAAAAATTTAAAGTTTAGCCTTTTGCCCAGGGTCACAGATGAGTGAAAAAAACTAGAATTTAAACTATATTCTCTGACTCTAGGTCATATGCTCCTTCCTCCTCCTAATGATGTGTGTGTGTGTGTGTGTGTGTGTGTGTGTGTGTGTGTGTGTGTATCTCACTGGGGTGTTGAACCCAGAAGAATTCTACTTCTAATCTATACCCAACCCTTTTTTATTCTTTTGTATTCTGTTTTGAAACAGGTTCTCACCAGGTTGCTAGGAGTCTCACTAATTTGCTGAGGCTGTCCTTGAAACTTTCATCCTACTTTCTCAGCCTCCAATGTGATGGGATTACAAAAGTTCACCACTATGCCCCGGCCCTATAATGTTTTTATTTTCCTGTTTATTTATTACACAATGCTCCTATTTTATTGTAATGATATTTTCTTCCTTTCTCCCTTCCCCCTTTCCTTGTTTTATTCCTTCTACAGGTAATTAATGAGATGCAAGCTTCAGGAATTATTTTAGGTATTAAAAATATAAAGAAAATAAAACATTATCTCATACCAGGGAGGAATTATTAATCAATTAGGATAAGCCAGATATTTAATAAACATAATGGAGTATTAACAATGCCAGTATTATATACATTAGTGGAAGCATTGGTCTGCTTTGCAGGGGAGAGTCATAAAAGCAAAAGTGATTCCTGAGTTTACTCTTAAAAGATAATTAGGCATTTATAAGAAAAATGGGGGACAAGTTCAAGAGACATCCTTAACTCGGGAAATAGCATGTATGAAGGTACAGATATTTCAGAAAAACCAGGAGCAAAAAAAAAAAAAATCTCACGTTTGCGAAAGTACGTGAAGAGCAACAATCTGTGCAGTCTTTCATAAATCCTCTCTTGGGTAATTAGCTTTCTGGAATATTGCCAAGCAGCAGCAAATTTTCCTTTCTCAGCACTACTGGGAATATCTGAAAAGCAGGACAAATATCCATGCCACCAAACAATGTGAGCACATTTAATTTGCATGAAACTTCATGTAAAAACACCCACATTAAATGGTGAGTTGATTGCTTCCAGACACAGAATTTCTGGGCAACTTTATTCTGAAAACCTTGTTAACCTCATCCATGAATCTAATGTTTCCTTTGTTGAGTAAGTATTTGAGGCTTAGGAATGCATTAGGAGCATTTGCCCTAAGGCACAGAGAGAACCAGAAAGTCTCTTTATTTCAAATATTCTTCTCCAGTGTAAAGTAACATGACCACTTATGGTTGAATCATGCTTTATCTCTTCCTCTCCAGCATTTGAAGAAGATGACTTCACCCTTATTATGTCCATTGTCTTATCAGCTCTCTTCTAAGAAAAAGTCTATATTTAGAAGCCAAGAGTTACAATAACCCAGAATTATTGCGGGAGGATGATCTTTGCCTTCATTTTATTGGTTGCCCTTTCTTTTCCATTGACATTTTCTCCCTTGGCTAGAGCACCTCTGGATCCTCCAGGGAAGTCTCTGTGCATCCCTATGCTTCTACCTTTGAATGAACATCACAGAGGAAACCTCCTGAGCTAGTACAGGTGTGTTCAGCAGGTACCTCAGCTGTGTCACACCTGCTGTTAGAAACAGCCTTTTATAGCACAGTAGTGAAGGCCTCATCCCGGTGGGAGGCACAAGGGGAAACTTCTGCATGGCATTAATCACGTCTAACTGCCTTATTATGTTCTCTTCCCATGATGAACAGATTGGTCCCAATTTAGACAAGATTAAGGTCTTCAAAATGATTCCACTGAGCTGCTTCATTTCATGCCCTCTCTGAGAGTGCCATATTACAATTGGTTTAGCCCATATATTTTCAAAACATTTTCAGTGACTGAGATGATTGGTACAAGCTTCTTAGCATGGCCACTGAAGCTGCAGATGGCTTCAGGGAAAGCCTGCTGGACAACTTTGTTGCAAATGAGCTACCATTAATCAGGACCTCACAGTTCTAATGAAATACCAAAGAGAAGGTACACAAGCATTTGGAAGAACAGAGTCTGGGGCTATGGAGTGTGACAGAGCTAAATCCAAGTTCTTGTTCCAATTACTTACTAATTATGTGATTTAGGACAAATTATAATTGGGTGCATGGCAGTAGAAGAAACATTATTCAAGTTTTTTCCTTATTTTTTCCTAGAGATAGAAGTAACTGTAAAGGGAAAATGACAGCTATCATTTATTTAGAACCAATTTGTGATAGTCATTTATTTTAATAGGAAAAATACTTATGTAGAGCTTACTATGTCACAAGTATTATTTCACCTACTTGGCATATATTAATCCATTTAATTGTTACAAAACATCTATTAGGAAGGCATCTATTTTATAGATTAGAAAATTGATGCACAGAGAGACTAAAGAGAAAAACTCTAATTTCCTGGCAGAGAGGAACCTGATTTTTCCTTACTTGGAATGTGTTCATCTCTTGTCCTTACCTGTGTGGCAGGACTGATGGGACAGTGAACTTCCTTAATGTGTAAGAGGTACCTCCATGGATACTGACCAGGCACCCCAATTCTCTTGGCAGACACAGGCAGAGCCTAAGGGTATATTCTGTATATAATGAAAATTATTTAAATTAGAATTATTATTCAAGTCAATAATCATGAATTTCATTTAAGTATTCATGTAGTGCAATAATGTATTTCTTATGTTCTTAGATGATGGTTCACAAAGAACAAGTATAAAAATTCTTACATGAAGGAACAAGAATGTGTTTTCAGTAATTCTTTTTGTCTTTGTCGATGTTTTAATCCCATTCACACCTTTGAAAGAAGGTATGACTTCTATGATCTTTTATGATACATTAAAGGCAAATCTTACCATCAGACACAGGTGCAAACACACACATGGTCACTGTATTTTATAAATATTCACACTTAACTGCAAAATAATCAGTGATGCCTGCCCAAATATAAAGCCATATTTAGGGATTACTCAAAATACTTTTCAGTAAATGGAGATTATAAGGATTAAAAACAAAAAGTAAAAATAACCACCAAAGCACTATATCTTGCCCAAATCTATACTGATTTTTTTTTTCTTTCCTAAACCACAACTTAAAATTCCTAAGCCTAAATATTTCAAACATAGTTTTGATGGATTCCCTGTTTTCATTTTTTCCTTTTTAACTTATAAGGGTTATATTTCATTTGTATTTATAACACATTATGTCATTTTTGTGTTCACAGTCAACTCATTACATAGCAATATTAACAGTTCAAGTTTACTTTGGAAGGGTCTTTGAGTTTACTACACCTGGGCTGGGATCAGTGGTCTGTTAACAAAAATTACCCTCAGTGGGCAGAGACCTTTATCTTTAAAACAAAGGAAAATCTATGAACAATAACTTTTGCTGGGGTTCCAACTTAGTCTGTGGCATATATAACTTAACAGGTACTATAGAGAGGCGCTCAAGGCAATAAAATACAGTGTTCGCTGATCATAAATTAGAAGTGAGCCTTGGGAATCCTGGGCCACCGATCTGATCCATTTGCTTCACAGCCACAGTGGTTGGAAGTAGTCAGTAATTACTGCTGCAGCTGACAGTGGTTGGCTTAAGCATGGCCCAGAGGCTTGGAGCTGGAATTGAATTGTTTTTTCTTATTGCTAGTATTCCAGCATCTCCCTCTACGGTGTACAAGGGTTGCCTCTATTATATTGTGTTTCTTACTAGCCACTACAGTGAAAGGTTATGGCTCTCTTTGCCTGATCTTTGCCACCATTTCAAACTTCTTCAGGCTGGTGATATTATATTTCATGTCAGTCTTAACTTGGTCAATCAAAGGGTCAAAAAAAAATACCTAAAGTCATAGATTCCCAGAATAGTTCCACTTCTATAAAACTGCCAACCATTCTGAGGACCTTACCCAAATTGTTATCACTTACAAATGCCAAGTTATACCTGGAAAACTTTTGCAAATATATAAACATATGTAGTATTAGAGAGAGATGGCATTAATGCTTTTTTCTTGAATACTAAACCAGAGGTGGGTTTTAATTTTCATTGTTAATATTTCATTTATTTGATTGATATTAGAGGGAGAGTAATGGATCCTCTGGTCCATATTCACTTGCGCTAATAATATTAACTTGTATTAGGTCATATGACCAGAGACAGGAGGGCAAATAGAAATCAAAGCTGAAAGCATTTTTCAATCTACTATTGTGAGGTAGCATTTTGAATTACTTTCCATTTCTTATACTTAATATTCTATGATTCTATATTTTCAATTTGGGGTAAGTACCATGAATTAAATCCAATAGAAAGAGGATGATAGCTACTCATCTCAGGTGAATCAGAAGTCTGTCAAGTTCTGCATGGTTAGACAAGGCAGAGAAGACATGAAAGTGCTATAGACCAGGAAAGCAAGGAGACACATTCAGAAAGAGTTCCATAAATAAACACATATATAAATAAATGAATACAAATGAAATAAAAGAAGTGGAGAACTAAGGATAGAAACATGAAGAACAAAACAAAATTTTGGGCCATAATTTTCAAAAACTAAACAGTTGCATTTTAAGCTAGGCCCATTATCAGCAAGATCTTTCTTTTTATGGGTCATGCCTTTTATTACTACTAGAAAAATCTACTTGCTTTGAATTATATTCTTGAGAATATATTCTATTTTCTAAGATGAGAGCTGACTGGACTAATTCTTCTTAGATGCTACAGAGTAGATCAGTGGCTTTCAGCCCTGACTGCATATGACAATCTGCAGGAGAGCTTTAAAAACAGGAAAAGCCTAAGCTCTACCTTCTACCAATTAAATCCAAATATCAAGATTTGTTATGCAAGATGAGCAAGTAGCATCAGCATCACTGTGTCTAAGCAAGCAGCAGAGTAGCATAAGCATTACTAGTAGCTTGTTAAAATGCAGAGCCCCAGGTCTAGCACCAGGTCTACTGAATAAGAATCTGCATTTCACAGAGATCTCCAGATAACTTACATGCATACTAACATTTGGGAAATGCTAACTCAAGGGACAGTCAACTTTTTCTTCAAAAAAATAGCTTTTAGGCTTCGTGGACTATAGGTATGTCTGTTTTGTTTTTAAAATAAAAGCAATGCTTTTGGTCAGGTATGGTGGTGCATGTCTGTAACCCAGTACTTAAGAAGCTAAGATAGGAAGGTCTCAGGTTTGAAGCCAGCCTCAGAAACTTAGCAAAACTCTGTTTCAAAAATAAATAAATAAATAGAACTAAAGGTTTATCTCAGAAGTAGAGCAACCTTGGGTTCCATTCCCAGTATCACAAAGAAATTGGGAAACAAAAAGAACTTCAGATAAAGAGGGATGCCAGTAAGTAGAACAGTGGAAGATTTGGGGAAGGATTTAGGAAGGAGAGGCAGAAGACATGATGAAGTAAACAGTCAAATATTGCTAAGTGCATACATGAAGTTATCAATAACAATCTCAGTAGTATGTATGGAAAGGGGGAGGGTGCAGGGTGCAGTTCTGAGGGGAATACACCAGGTACTATGTCCATGTATGCTTCTATTAATCTAAACCTCATTATAATATATAATTGCAATGCACCAATAAAAATATATTAAAATGATAAATAAATTTTAAAAGCTACACTTTAAATGTTTAAAAGCCATTTTAGGTTGTGGCATACAAAGGAAAGACCATCACTGAATTTGGCTCACTCCCTACTTGATGAAGCCAATTTCCTAATGAAAAAGCTCAGAGTTAGGAATTCAAATTTCTTATGTAAGAGAAAGTAGTAGAGCCAGAACTAAAATCCAGAGACTTCAATAGAATACATTCTGCCTCACTTAATGACTTGCATCTCTCAGGATTATTTTCGTTTTAACTCTCCCTCAAAGAAACCAAAGATCAAGCATTGCATTACCAAATAACAACTCCACTTATTTACTATGCATCAAGCTAAACTAAGCTTTGAACACATACACATTTTATTTTCAATTAGTAATCTTTACACATATTCACATATATATTTATTCTTAATTAGTAATCTTTGCAGGTGTGATGGTGTGTGCCTGCAATCTAAATACTTGTGAGGCTGAGACAGGAAGTTCACAGTTTCAAGAAGAGCTTCAGAAACTTAGTAAGGCCATTTCAAAATTAAAAAAGTGCAAGGGATGTAGCTCGGAGGTGGAATACACATCTGCAACATACACACACACACACACACGAATAATCTTCATGTAAGTGCTATGTGGAGTCACTATCATTACCCTCATTTTCATTTGAAGAATATGAGGAGTAGGAGATTGACTAGCTTGTCCAAATCTCAAAACCAATATGTAAAATATAGGAATGCTGGACTTTTGAACCTACTACAATGCATTCTCTTTAAATTATTTTATAAAGGGGTAAAAATGTATAAGTACCATATTTCTCACCTGTACATGAATATCAAATTATCTGCAGTGGTTTTTAAAAATATAGACACTTGGAGACTGCTTCTGAGGATTCTTCTTCTATGTATTGAGACTTGGGCATCTGTAGCTTAATTAAACTTCGTAAGTACTTCTGGTGTCCAATAAACTCTGACAAATACTGTACCCACAAAAGACTTACTGCCTTCAGTTCAAGTATTAAAAAAGTAGATAAACCACAGTTTGCAATTTCAAAACACAAATAGAAAGTTCTACATGTTTCACAACACTTAAGATTATGTATATCAATGAGAAAAGTTATAGTTATGGTTTTTTCTCACATGTGCAAGATAGGAGGAAAAATTAAACAAAAAAAGGACTCCATGATATTAGAAGGGAGACCAGGGGGGTACATGAAGAGAAGCAAGTAAGGGAAGAGCAGAGGGTGGGAGAGGTATGAAGGAGTGAAATTGAACAAATTATGTTTTATGTATGCACAAATATGCTACAATGAAACCCTCCATTCTATATAATTAATACATACCAACAAAAATAATGAAATTGAAAAAAGGATATCTTAATCCAATCCATCTCCACTGTAATCCATTCACTGTCTGTAGCTCTGTTATAGACAAATTATTTGAAACCACAGAATTGCCATCTGCTTCCTGGGGCCTCAGGACATGCCTTTCTCATGGTTGGGACTTTCACCGTGGTCCACCATCTGGACCACAGAGCACTGTATGGACTAGCCAGCTGCTCTATGATTTCTGAAGAGGACTATTTCCCCAGATCCAAAACCACAGAGTCCCATTTTCTGTTCCTTTTCTAGTAACCTAAAAGCCTGATTTCCTTCACTGCCAGATACTGTCCTCATTTCTACATCTCCAACAACGAGCCTGGTCTGCCGAAATTTTGCTAAAAGTAGATATGTTCCAACACCTCTGAAGTTCCATTCTGATCACTGTAGTTTACAGCAGCTGACCTCACTACATCTGGCTCTGTATTAGCACTTGTGGTTTCCATGTGTTGTCCAACAGTCTTCTCCCAGCCAATCTCTCTCTGCCCTGGGGACATTAAGCTCCATTCTCATCCCTATTCCCTTGGCTCCTTCCAATGGCAGGTATCCTGCAAACTACTGGGCTTTCAGCCTCCACTTGCTCCACAGCACCAAGCTGTTGGCTGGGAAATTTATAAAGCAGTTGGTTAAAAGCCCTTAAATCAATCGGGCTGCTTAAAACTGGAGACTGCCTTTGGCAGCAACATTCTTAAGCATCTTGCTTGGCTGGTACTTTTAATTAACGCAGCTAAATGCCTTGTCCTATTAGTCCAGGCCAGCAGGACAAAATTAACAGAGAGACAAAGGCAGAAATGTTGACAGGGGTGAGAACTGCCTTGGGAAAACTTGGTCTTAATCGTATTGCCAGTTTAAATGAAGTTACCCTAAATCCTTTAAAGTATTGCCCCTCTCAGGCCCTGAAACTAAAGTTTCCTGGCAAGGTCCTACGAGAAGTCTAGGCTCTGAGAATTTTGAAAGTGAGTGATTAGAGTTAACTCATGGCAAAAACCTCACAAAGATAGCTACTCAATATGCAACACAAATCCATTTAACTTTACTGTAAATAAAATCATTCAAAACTGGTAAAATATTATTACTGCATGAACTTGTTTCATTCTCCAACCATCACTGTAGGTAAATATTATTGTCCCCATGTTTATATGGGAAAATGGATACACAAAAACTTCATCTTCTTAGGGGCCAAAGATGTAAAGATGTACTAAGGAAGCTAGGTGTGATGGTGAACAGCTATAATTCCTGTACGAGGCTGAGATAGGAGAACGGCAGTTTTGATAACCTCAGCAATCCAACAGACTTCTCAGAAACCTATTGAGTAAACAAATCAAAAAATTAAAAAGGGTTCATTGGGGGTAAAAGCTCAGAGGTAGAATGCCCCTGGGTTCAATCCCCAGTACCACCAATAATAAATAAATAGATAAATAAAAATAAAAGAAATATATGTAGTAAGATATAATAAGAATAAAAATGTGCTAAAGATGTAATAAGTAACAGTATGGTTAAAATTTCATTCAGCCCTTTCAAGTGACCTATAATGACATTATGATCACAACACATTTAATTCAGTGCAAATTCTAAATGATGAGCAAATTACCAAGCGAGAACTTGGGAATTGTTTCCTCATTGAAGGAGGAAAGACAAGGCTCCTTATAGTGCCTATGATCAATTCGCCCAGAGATAATATGCAAGGGATGTGTTATCAGCTGCGGCCTAACTTAAGCATACACCAGAGGGAACATTGGGAGCTATCAAGTACTTTTTGTTCCCTCTTGGTGAGAATTCGCTTGAGTTATGATCCAGTTAGTTTGAGAAGGCATATGTATATAATTTTGCTACTGTTTTAAGTTAAAAAATAGAGAAATAATCAGTAAACAGGAAAAACAAATCTCCAGATTGGAGGTGGAGGTCTTTTGCTTGTAATCAGGGCTTAACTTCAAGTGTAGTAACAGCACAGGCTTGTCTACCTGCTCCTTCCAGCATCTTCCTACCTTACAGTTATTGTTTAAAAAGATCCCACTACATCAAATTATAAAGTAAAATCTTACTTAGTGAGGGCTCAGTGAACTAGATTCATTGCTGAGCTGATATTTTTCCTTTCTGAGCTGTTTTTATCATGAGAGAAAGAGGCATATCTCAAGATAACAAATAGACAATTAGGATAGTTACAGATAAAATAAGATGTTCCAGGAGCCAGGCTGTGTCTTGGAGTTGACATGTATATAATCTAACATCTTGCATCTAAATTAACTGTGTGATCACAAACCTATCCAGTTATATTGTGGAGTCAATACTTCCATTTGTAGGTCAGTGTATCTGTAGGGTGGGCAGGCATCAGAGCTACCACGTGGATAACATGAAACTTTTAGTGTTTCAGTTTGCTTTCCTGTATACTGAGGTTGCAATCACTAATTATAAGGTTTTATTTTGCAGTAGTGGGGATTGAACTTAGAGGCATTTTACCTCCGAGCTATACCCCCAGCCCTATTTTTTATTCTCTATTTTTGAAACAGGGTCTCCCCAAGTTGCAGAGTGCCTCACTAGGTAGCTGAAGTTGGCCGCGAACCCGGATCCTCTGGTCTCAGCCTCTCAAATGCTGGGATTACAAGCATGTACCACCACGCCTGGCAAGGGTTGTTTTTTAATTGACAGATATAGTTATATTTATTGTGTACAACATGTTTAGAAGTACATATACATCATAGAATGGATAATTTTAAATAATCAACACACCTAGTTATTTTTGTGGTGAGAACTCTTAACATCCACTTTCTTTGATTTTTTTTCCAGAAATACAGTATATCATCATTAATTATAGTCATCCTGCTGTACAATAGGTCTCTTGGAGGTATTCCTCCTACCTAGCTCTATGTATTCTTTCATCAGCATCTTCCAAATCCACCCTTCTGCCTAACTACAGTATCCTCTGGGAGCTAGTATCCTACTCTCTGTAAGTTCAACTTTCTTAGATTCTACATATAAGTGAGATGTGCAGCCATTGTTCTTTGTGTGTCTGGCTTATTTCACTTAACATCTATCCTCTAGATTCATCCATTTTGTCACAAATGACAGACAGGACTCTTGATGGCTGAATGCTATTCCATTGTGTATGCATACCACATTTTCATTACGCATTCATTCACTGATGGACACTGAGTTTGATTCCGTAGTGTGTGGCTATTGTGAATACTACTGCAATAAACATGGGACTGCAGATATATCTAAGAAACATCAATTTACTTCCTTTACTTATATTATCCAGCAGTTGGGACAGATGGATTATAGGGTAGTTCTATTTTTAATTTTTTGAGGAATCTCCACACCATTTTCCATAATGGCTCTACTAATTCACATTCTCAATGGGTAATTTTGAAGATTAATTGTGATAGTATTTTCAAATATTTGTAAGATGCAAATTACTGTCTATTTAATAGTGGTGGTCATTATATCTACTACATGCTGAGCTAGTCTAAGCATTCTACATATCCATACAGACATACACACATATATAATACTATGGACTTATATTCATTTATCTTCACAAAAACAATATGAGGTAGAGAACATTATTATTTTAAATATGAGGAAATTAAAGCACAAAGAGTACATACAAATTACCATTCATTTTAAGACATTTGTTAAGGACATACTTAAAAAAGTCCTCAACTGACTTAAGTATGTATCTGCTCTTTTTCTATTTTTTACCTCCCCTTCTACCTTCCCACTCATATTTATCTTCCTATCTCCTCTTCCTATTTCCTCATTCATTTTTCCTCTTCTGCGTCCTCCTCCTTCATCATAAAAGAGAGAAAGAATGCTAGACTCAGAGTCAAGAGCTCTGTGCCCAGTTGCAGTGCTATATGACCCTGAGCACATTAGCATCTCCTTGACTCTATTTTCTGTCAATCTCATAAGCTGGTACTGAAGATCAAATAATATGAAGAAATTCTCCTAAATTAAAAATATTTTACATATATATTTTATATAAATAAATATGAATAATTAGGTGTTGATAATGGACAGGATCTGGATAAAATTTGATCATAGATCTGACAGGACTTACTGAAAACAAATTCGTTTAGTCAGTCATCAAACATTGATTGAATAGTGTTGGTGTAATTGGTGTGTTGTAATTATACATCATAATGAAGTTCAGAGTGATAGAAACATGCTGCACACAGCACTTGGCAGAAATATTATGCAGTAGTAAAGTAATGAATGTTATCATTGATACTACAAAAAATAGCAATTTCTGCTATTTCACCACTGACATTCTAAGATCCTATCACTTTCCATCTCTAACACTGCACAGAACTGATGCTTAGGCTGATGAGCCTGGGATCCTATCGGGCTAAAAGAAAGTGTACCATCATTTGGATAAACTGAAAATGGGGGTAGCTAGGCCATGCTATGAGCAAGCAGACTTATGGATGCTTTAGTCTATATTAAACATATGTTCATCTTTCTTGGAATCCTGATAAAGTGGGAGAGAAGATAGGCTGCTGAATATGAGAAGGTATGTAAGAGTTATGCTATTGTCACATTTTATTAACATAATTAAGTTATATACTCTTATCAGCAAAGAAAATTGAAGCTGCCAGTTCTGAAAGGGCAGAGAATAAGTCAGTTAAAGTTTCCCTATGAAGCACTCAGCTGTTCGGGTGGTTGATGAATAAATACTTATTGATGTGCATGAAACAATCAATAAGGGAGAATACTGATACACCTTGGAGACATTTGAAAATGTTTGGCCTTAATTATAGCAATGTTAACAGATGTGTATGTGTGTGTGGGGGGAGCTCTGGTGTTTTTCATTTAATTTAGCCATAGTTAGTAGACCTTGACTTTGTGATAGGGGCAGGAAGGGCTAGGATCTGGTAATTCGGTAATGAGTGCTGCTTTCAAAAAGCTTTGTTTTTTTATGTCAGTTGTCCTTGTGACAATGAATGAGGGCCTTGAGGGAGGAGGGAAAGTCACAACACAGATAGAGTTTGAAAATTAATTGGATAGTGGAAGAATAGCAGGATAGAAATGACCTCAGGAAGGTTTAGCAAGCTCTGGTTTTCATACTGGTAGTTCAGTGGAAATATGCAGGGGAGAAGGGTTCTTAGGTAGTCACAGTTCTCTGGTGATGAAAGCATCTGAGTCTCATTGATTGGAGAAATATGCGAAGAAGGCATTTCTATTGACTTATGAAAGTTCTACATTTGTTTTTGTATATTTGAGGGAGATTTAAGATCATGTTTCCAAACTATTCCTCCCAAAATGCTATTAATAAGGATGTTAATTTCTAAGTTAAAAAGAAAAGGTTTGATGCATAAACAACTTTGAAAAATGTTATCTAAAGCTGGGCATGATGGGCATGCCAATAATCCCAGTACTTGGGTATCTGAGGAAGGAGGATCACAGGTTTGAGGCCAGCCTTAGCAAATTAGGGAGGCCCTAAGAAACTTAGTGAGACCCTGTTTCAAAAATATATAGATATAGATAGATAGAGTTTTATGTATATATTAGGGCTGGAGGTAGCTCCAAGGTAGAGTAGAATGCCCCTTGGTTCAATCCACAGTCACACACACACACACACCCACACACCCCCCCACACACACACACCACAAGTAATATTCAGGTATCATAGACCTCCATGGAGGCTTAAATATGTCAGTGCACCTTGTGAATTTCTAAATAGGTAAAATCCTATTGTGATGTGTGGGACCTAGGTCAACCCTCTTTAGCACTGGAATCAGTGACCCATGGCACAATTACAACTAGAACTAAAAGGGCTTAAAGGATCTTGCATATATTTTAATGAATTATTTGTGTATGTCCTTAATGCTCTGGAGACTTATAATATGATTATTAATGTTGCCGCAAGCCCTCAAAATTCCAAGATTAGCGTTTTGTATTGAAATTTCTTTTTATATTAAGAATCATACTTTTAACTCTTTGGTTAAATTTATTCCTATTTATTTTTGAGGCTATTATGAATGGAGTTATTTTCTGGATTTCTTTTTCAATGGATTCATGATTGGTGGATAGGAATGCTAATAATTTTCTTAAATTTATTTTGTAACCAGGGACTTTGCTAAAACTCTCTATCATCTCTAGAAGTCTTCTGGTTAAGTTTTCTTGGGTCTTCTAAGTAAAGTATTATGTCATTGGCAAAGATAATTTCAGTTATTCTTTCCCTAATTGTATTCCTTTAATTTCCTTCTCCTGATGGAACTTGAGAATGTTATGCCAATCAAAACTAGACAGTCTCAAAAAGTAAATAATTGTATGTTTTTTTTTTCATATGTGGAAGCTAGATAGAAATTGGGAAATAAGGGTAACCTCAGAAAAAGGAGCAGAGAAACTTCAATGGGGCGACGGGGGTTTGGGGGAGGGACAAGGAGGATACAGATGTAAAGAAGGTAACAGTTGAAATAATGCTATATATATATTATAGCATTATATATTATATTATATATTATAATATATATTATAATATATATATGAAATTACAAATGCTAATCTCAAAGATAAGTACAGTGAATAAGAGGGAGAAGGTGGGATCCTGAGGGAAAATCTCCAAGTGTTTTGTACTTGTATTTTCCTATCACTCTATACTTCAGTATGATGTTTAACTACAATGTACTAATAAAAGCATATAAAAAGAATCACACTTTGATAACCTACACTTGTAAAATTCAGTTTAGTTGCCTGATGTATCTGGTGGCCATCAGCAGAACATTATGAGTTCAGTGTACGCATGCGCAGTTATATGTGTGTGAGTTCTCTTTTCAGAAGACATATCAGTAGTGGTTTCCAGCTATTGTGGGAGTGTTAAATGCCACAACACCAGTCATCTATTGTCTCAAATTGTTACTGACATTAATAACTGTGAAACTACGGCTATACTTGTTGTGTCAGCCAGACATATTCCTGCTATTAATTTTTGGATAATAGCAGCAGCTTGTCTAATGAAAAATAATGACTTTAAAACAAAGAACTACAAATGATTAGATCCCACAGAAAAGCCAATAGCAGAACATCAGGGAATCCTCTCCAAGTTCCCACATGTCCTGCAGCACCAGTTCTGAATGGCTTTATTAGCTGTTTCTATAACAGTGGGAGAGACATAAAAATTATTCTCAGTATCTTTCCCCCTTCATTCCTAAGGTCTTGGGAGATCTGAACAATGCAGTTGAGTCAGTTGATTATAACATTCTGTTGGATAAATTAACTCCTGATGAGTAATGCTTCAAAGCAAAAATGGATCAGAACTTGATGCACGTCTGATAAACTGAAGAGAGAGAGAGAGAGAGAGAGAGAGAGAGAGAGAGAGAGAGAGAGAGAGAGAGTGTGTGTGTGTGTGTGTGTGTGTGTGTATGTGTGTGTATGTATGCTGATGATAAGGAAGAAGGATTTTCCATTCTTCTTTGTAAGTTATAAGAAATAGGAAACATATTCTTAGCCCAAAATAAGATTATTATTATTATTATTTTGCATATTGCAGTGACAATTCTAAACAAGCAGTTGCAAAATGACATCTTGGTTTATCAGACACACCAGTTTGATTGTGTGGGTTATGAATTCAGTTATTTATGCACTCATTTGTATACAGTCTTCATCGCTACAGCATCTGGGAGTCTGACATTACTTAAGAAACACAATTAAATTTGAATACCTCATACTGGAACCTTATTATAAACTTGTTATTTCCCTTCTCTTAATTTCATCCCATTACTCCTAATTATAGTTTTCTATCATAAACAGTTCTTTGATAAATTTTCCACTGGTGGATTTAGAACCAGAGATGAAACCTTTCTTCCTTCCTTTCATTCCTATTTCAGTCTCTTGGACAGTGATGATGCGGTCTGGTCAGTTCTTTCTTTTTTTTTTTTTTTTTTAATTTTTTATTGTAGTAACTCGTGCAATCGGTCAGTTCTTATAAGATGAATTTCTTAAGTACCAAAGGTCATCCTAAGGTGAATATAAATTATCTATAACTAAATCCAGCATAAACTTCAACCAGAAGCTGGGTGTGGTGGCTCACGCTTGTAATCCCAGTACTTGGGAAGCTGAGACTAGAGGATCCGGGTTCGCAGCCAGCCTCAGCTACTTAGTGAGGCACTCTGCAACTTAGTGAGACCCTGTTTCAAAATAAAGAATAAAAAATAGGACTGGGGATGTAGCTTGGAGCTAGAATGTCCCTGGGTTCAATCCCCAATACACACATACACACACAAAAATCAACGAGGGAGGCAGTGAGCTTGGGTTTTAATTTTATTAGAGTCTAGCTAAAGTTGTTCATTATCTTCAACACCATATTTCTTCATCTGTAAAATATGCATTAAAAATCTGCTCCACCTATTTAACGGAATATTTTTAGCTAATTACTGAGAAGTGTGCTTTTAAACCTTGGAGTCTTATTCAAATGTTAAGAAATAGTATGACTTAGCTAATGTTTATGGAGCTCTTTCTCTGTACAGATGTTATGCTAAAGAATGCACCTACATTCTTTTATTTATCCTCCCAACTCTTGAGGTAGGTATTATTTTGATTCTAATTTACAGATGATTAAAATGAGGCACTCAGAAGTAAAATATTCTGTCCAAATTGAAAACAAACAGGCAAACACTAGGAAATAGAAGAGTGCGAATTTAATGCAGGTCTTCCTGGCTCTGTAACCTGGCTTATGAAGGCAGAATTGGAGAATGGATTGAAGGTATGCATCCTCTGTATCTATGAGGCAGAGCCTCATGGGACCCCAAAAGAAGTCAAAACAGGAGTATTATTTGCACTTGAGTAATGAGAAATGTGGTGTTTAACTGAGCCTTCAAGTGTGGGCTGAGTTTGGAGACATGTTTAAATGAAATGAGCAGGGTCTCGGCTATAAGGAGCAGTTCAGGATCAGTAAATTATTTAATTTTGCTGAAATACAGGCTGTGCAAAGGAGTTAATTAGAAAGCAATGCTGGCTAGGCTTATAGAGGGCTTTGAGTGACAAGTTAGAGATTCTGGACTTTCTTTGGTGGAACAAATCATGAATCCATTTTAGAATTAATCTTTGAAAGAATTAATATAAGAAGAGGAGGAAAGAGACAAGAGAATATAAGGAAAAAAGGAAAGAAGAGTATGAAAATGAAAATAAAAGAGTAAGAATGGGAAGAAGAAACAAGAGCTAGTAATAAAGGAAGCTGGAGGAGGAGGAGGAGAAAGAGAAGGAGGAGGAGGAAGAGAAGGAGGAGGAGGAGGAGGAGGAGAAGGAGGAGGAGGAGGAGGAGAACAATGATAATTGCAACAGCAACAAAACATGCATCCAAACTTGGCATAAAGGGGGGTTGTTCTGATAAAGACTAGAAACATTTTAACCTTCTTACTCCTGTCTTTAGCACCACACACTCATATACACAGATACAGGTAAATCATACCTAAGCCCCTGAACCCAATCTCATGACCTGGACATGAAACCCAATTTTGGTGGTTTTTTTACTACTGATGGGGCCTCTAATTCGGTGGCACTTTAGTTTGAGAAGTCATTACTTAGTCGTGTTTGTTACATAATGGCAGTTCCTGAAATCTTATTTAAATGACTTAAATGGCTTTATATAATGAAGTCCTAGAAATTTAATTTTACTTTTTATGAACAAAGAATACAGAAGTGATATTTTAGGGCAGAGAAAAGAGGATCTGGAGATAAAAAAAGAAAAGGCAGGCTTCAGAAACACAATGAGAACCCATGGTCTACAGAAAGTGGCAACTGAAAAACTCAATTTCCTAGAGTCTAAGGTTCAATTTTCTGATTGATTCTGTAATTCTGCCTTGTTCTCAACCTTAAGCTCAATTAAGTTTTGACATCTTAGATAACTAATACAGTCTGGGAAAGGGCCAATGCACTCAATTTTGGGGGACAAAGCAAGCCAGAAAGAGGTTGGAAAATCTCTCAATTTTTTCAGGGTGGCAGAGCCAGTATGAGAGACATCAAGAACTGAGCAGGAAGCTGGGAAAATCCTAGTGGTGGTCAGCAAACTGTATCATATCCCCACTCCAGAAATTCTCAAAAATCTGGAAAGGTATTACGCTTCTCACATTTTAGGAGACTGGCACCTAGAGTTCTTTTATTTAGAGGCTAGGCAAGGTAGTCTCAGAATGCATGATGTTTGGAAAATGCAAGTAAGTCTAATTAGTCGTCCTACTCTTCACTGTATTATGCATTTATTCTTTTGGAATTAGGGGTTCAAATAGCTTCCTTTAATGTCAGAAGTATAGTAATTGTTGACTCTTGACTATTAATGGCAACATTACTCTTCTTCCTCTCCCTCTGAACCAAAGTATAAGTCTGGCCTATGTTACTGGCTAAAAGCAGAAGTATTCTACTTCCTCTTATTCTTGGAAATTTTTTTACATGAAACTACTTGAAGTCTTTTATCTTTTGCTGCTTTTCACATGCTATTTGGAAGAGTTTGATCGGAGATTTTTTTCCTCAATGAGGATAAGTCTGTACTAATACAGACTTACTCATTACATTCATGTGAACAGGAGATATGTTTGTAGTTTGGATACACTGCTGTAAAATCCATATAGAATGTGGGAGGAATGTGTATTCCTTTACCTAACTCCCTTTAGGCAAAAACCCAGATGAAGAGATGCTGAACAGGAGATTCTTAGCCTGGATAGCAAAGATCTAATTGCACACAAAACACAATATTTACATGTTGATTTATACCTTTTATGATCTGTAGGTAGTCTTCACATCCTTGTAAAATATTTAATTATGTGGTAAGTGCAGGGCTTAAATAGTTGCTGTGATTTATAGCAATTAGAACTAATTTTCTTTTCAGGAGTGCTCTTTCATCCTTGAAGTTTTCTGAAGATAAATCTTCTGACCTCAGGCTTATAGGGAAGATTAGTTCAAGCGAAGTGCAATTTCGAAATAGCAGTTTTAGCAAACGCTGAATCACAGGCTATTTGTGTTCAATAGTGGGGGACCCAAGACCAGATATATTTAAGGGACTCAAAGTGATAATGAGTAGCTGACCTACCAGATTAAGAAAATGTGTCTCCTAACTCCCTGGCTATATTTCTGCTACAACATTCTGATCTTCTCATAAGCCCTTAGAATAACCTAGCATACTTGGTAAATGTGTCCTCCTTTCCCTATATTAGTACAAAGACCATCCTCCTTCCCTTGCTTGTTCCCTTAAGTGGACATTATGCCTGTCTTTCATCTTTGCCATATTAATTTATGACAGGAGTAATTTTGTGTCTTGAGGTTGCTTTTCTGTTCAAAGTCTTCCAAGGACCACACAATGTATGGACAGTAAGGTTTCTTGACTTCATTTGGGTATTCAGTTTCCTATCACTTAGTGTTTTAGTCAGATATAGAATGTCCCCTGAAGAGCTCAGGGTTAATCTAGTTAATTCATGAGGGTTGTAATAAATTCATTGTAATGTACTTATTGGGGAGTAACGTAGTATGGTGAGATACATAGACCCCAGCTTCACATTTAGATTCTTCTAAATCCAGAATCTTCAAAACCTGTGAGTAATAAATCTCCCTTCCTCTATGTTGTGTGATCACTCATTTTGGATTATAGCAGTGAGAATGTTGACCACAACACTTAGTAAACTGGCAATTCAGCTCTATCTTCTATTCATTAAATATGGCAGCTTCCATAATGGAACACTTTATATCTACTATGTCATTGTTCTCTGTGAAATAAGCAATATTTTGTTTGTTTGTTTGTTTACAGATAGGAAACATTCCAATGCTAAACAACTTAAATAATTGGCCTTAGTTTATTCGGTAAGCATCATGAGTGACATTCAAACTCAGGCTGATCAGCTAAGGCTAGTGGCTTAACTCTTGAGCTCTGTTCCTTCCTGTCATCAGCTTGTAAGACAGACCTTCCTGTCTACTTTTTCTTGCTTATACTAACCTGAATTGTTTAACATGCTTCAGCAACAGAGGTTTTGACAGGGATATCAGGGATAAGTTCTCAGTTCAAAGACCCCAGGCTAAGGAAACATTCCCCTAGCCAAGATCTGTTTCCTAAGGTGCCATTCATTGATGAACTTGCCTACTATCAGGTCAAAATTGAATCCCAAGCAATGAATCAGGTCATTTTTCTGACTCAGATCTTTGATTGCTCCTCATTTCTTGAAGGAGAAAAGCCACATTTTTTCCACATGATATTTCTTGTCTTGAATGCCTTTGCAGCACCCCCCCATCTACTCCTGTCCTCTCACTTCCTTATTCCCTTAGCCCTTGAGTCTCTGCCTGCCTGCCATTGCCTTTGCTGCTTCTTGTCTGGCTCTCAGGTTTTTATGTGACATGAATTCTATCTCCTGAGTTGGACTTTCTCCAGTGATACCTACACAGATGCTCGAGTGGCTTCTTTAAAATGCAAAGTTGACCATGCCATTTTCCTTTTCAAAGTCTCCATTGGCTTCCTTTCATCCTGATGGGTACCTTATTTGTATAGATGTAACTCAAACTTTCACCACCCACTCCATTTCCTAGCTAACACAAATTTAAAAGGTCAGAAACTAGGTCAATAATAATAATTTCCAAAGTCCTTTGTGGTGTTCTAATAATGAGCCAGATCTATGAAATACATCTAATCTGGGACCAACATATATTTAATCCCTCTGGCTTGGCCCTGCCTAGATTCACACTTCTTCACACTCTACACTAAACCTAACCCTTGACCCTATCACTCCATCCTACCCCAGGACTGATGGATTTTGCCACTCTGACATCCATGTGCTTCCCTTCACACTGCACACTCTTTGCTACCTCCACACTTTCATACAGGGCATCTTACTCTCTCTATGAAGAAGAGGTAACCATTGGTGAGTACACTCTTCCAAATACACCTCAGTCATCAGGGTCCTGATGGATTCTCTACTATCCCCACTTATCAAGTCCATCAGTTTCTCTGCTGTACCACTTCTGGTGACCATAATTTGCTTATTTTACATGCAATTCTCCATTTATGAAATATACACATTTATTTAAAAAATAACCAAGTAATAAGATTTCTATGTCTCAACCAAAACTGAGACTGTGCTGGAGACACAGCTCCTCTTTTAAAGTGTTTTTATTCTTATAGTGTGATATGTGACCCACTTACAACAGCTCCATTAATAGGCAAAGCAAATATCAACCTTTCTTTAAAGTTAAAGATTTTCTTACCCAATAGTACACAGAAAATAATGTGAACTGACTTTTCTCACCTCAGTGGTATAACATGTGATATAGAATATACAATATAACATCTTGTGATATACCATGTAGCACCCCAATGTGTACAGCTTATTTGTACCATAAAACAACTCACATTAATAGAGGGGTCATATAGTAATTGCTACATATAGGATGTCAAATCTCTATTAAGCAATGTGACAAACTATCCATAAGGTGTCATAATTAGATTGTACTAATACTTATATCCATTAGAAAGAAAACATTAAGTTGGTATGTTGGATGGAATCTTGCCGGGGTCCAGCCCTTGAGGTAGTGGGGTTGGGGGTCCTTCAACAGGTATGGAATGAGACGAGGTCACGAGAATATGCTCACACCGAATGCAGTGAAGAAGCTTATCTGTTTTATTGTTTGTTAGTAGCTGTTTTATACAACACATATATAAAAATTCTTTTAGTACATAAAAATTCTTAAAAATACAACACATATATAAAAATTATTTTCCATTAGTTTAAATCTTTACTATTTGTTTAGCCCCTTTAAAAAGTGTTTTTATCTTATCTCAGGTAGCTAGAGAGTTAATGTGTCCTGTAAAATTTCAGGGAGACAAGGTGGGAGTGGGCAAAAGACTATTTGTGGTAACTATTTAGATACTTGCAAAGCCTGTTTCTTAACTAATGTTTGTAGGAAGTTAATGAATTCCTTATATGGGTTTGTCTAGAAGCACTGCTTTTTCAACTAATACTAAGAGATCACTATCCGTCCGGCCATATGTTTCTAAGAAATTTTCCTTTATAAATAATGTAAAAGCAAAACCCAAAGCACCCCAAATTTCCAGAATATAAAATAATGCAAAGTGGGATATGTCACACATTCCTTCTTTTGGAATCATCTGCCTTGCAGGACTCCAGCAGACCTAGCCTTGCTCAAGATCAAGCTATTAAGGAGCTATGGCGGAATCTAAACTCTGAAAACAGGCTTATAAATTTCACAATATCCAACTATTGCCCTTTTAACATTTTTATCATAAGGATGATTCGAATGTTCTAATTTCTATTTTGGTAAGTTTTCAGCAAGGTTCCCCACAGGCCTAGCAAGCTGAGGCAAATACAAGAGCAGGTGCAACTGGGAAAGTGTTAGACATCAAGAAATTACCCAAATTCATTTCCCACAGCCATTCTTCAGTTTATTCAACAGTTTCTGGAGACATAATCTATTAATAAAATGTCATGATCTCATTTTGTTCATTGTCTGGTACTTTCAGAGTCAGAAACAAGTTAACTTAGGTATAATTCTTCAAGATGTGTGATAAATATTTCATTTGATAACACTTTATTAGTTCAAATCTAAAGGACTAAAATACATAAGGAATTAATTTTAGAAATTGATAGAGCTTCATAAATGGGGAGAAATAAAGGGCTGAACTTCATAATGAAGCTTTCCCATTCAACCAGCTATCAACAACTCTAGATTTTATCATGCCAAGATACCTGGTGGGCAGGGCATTCATTAATTGAAACCCCTTATATCATATATCAGAAATCCATTTGTCCTCATCAATAAAATATTATTTTTCGTATGGTAAAAAGGCAATAAAACATGTATCATCTCACCTAACCAGAACACCAGAGATAGTATGGGCTCCTAAAGGGTGACTTTTGCTCTATAGGTAGAGTGATTAAAGACCATTGTTTCTTCTTGTGCTTTTATTCTTTCATTTTTGAGAGGATGCCTCTTCAACTGTGTAGTAAAGTAGATGTAGCTCTTGTAGAAATACATCCAGAGAGGACAATATCCAAATTAAAGAGTGGAGTGGTTTCTTTTTGCATCTATCTTTGGAGTGGGAAGAAATTCCCCAGACTAACCATCACTCTAGTGACTTTCTTTCATAGTTCATTGGTCAGAAATGTGAAGGATATAATGGGTGGGGAGTTGATCACAAGGTTCAACAGAAGCCACATCTCAGGAATTTTCTCTGACTCAGTATAGCACAAATCTGTACACATACCAAAGTGGAGATTAAATGAGGTCCAGGCCTGTAAGTAGAGCAGGGATAACAATGTATATCCTTTTTTATGACCATCACAAGTATGGGTAGACCTACAGTGAGGCTATGTGGTATCTTATAGATGTAGGTTGAGTTCACATGGTTGAAACTCAAAAGCCAGCTTATCCTGAGCATTGGCTTTTTCAGCAGCACAATGCAAAGCCATCTTGAAATCCTACAGCACAAGAAGCTATAAACTCTTTGCTTTCTATTGGGTGAAGGATTCATCTCTTTCAAACCATTAGATCTATGAAGGATGAGAAACAACATAAAAAAGTTCCCTTTCTGCCAGGTGTGGTGGCACACATCTATAATCCCAACATTTGAGAGACTGAAAAAGGAGGATCACAGGTTCAAGGCCATGACATGGTAAGTTAGTGAGACACTGTTTCAAAATAAAAGTAAAATAAGGCCTAGGATGTACTCAGAGGTAGGATGTCTCTCTGGATTTAATCTCCAGTATCACAACAAAGTTTCCTTTCTTTTATTCTTTTCAGTTATTTGATTTTTTGTGTAAAGTCCTGCTCCTTAAGAGAAAACAAGATATACTTAAACTGAAGAATAAGAAGATGAATCTTTAATCAGACTGATACAAACATAAGCTCCTATTGATACCAAGAAGGAAAACAATTTAATAGTCTAATAACTCCACCTACAGAAAATAGAAAGTGAAAGAGAGAGAGAGAGAGGGGGAGAGAGAGAGAGAGAGAGAGAGAGAGAGAGAGAGAGAGAGAGAGAGAGAGAGAGAGATTTCTAGCTGTTAATACTGTCTAATTAAGCATGGATTGAACTGGAACTTGGAATGCTGGTGAAAAAATTAGTAGGTTCAGATATGGGGGGAAGTATAATTGGTAAAAAAATGCCTAAGATAGGAGACTGACACCACAGATAACACAGTAATTCTCTGCTGAGTAATGCTAGCCACATAAATAAAGGAAAATTTTCATGAGCCATCTGGATACCCATATCACATCACCAAATCATGTCAAATTAATTCATCTTATGATATGCATTTTTAACTTCTTAACAATGTGCATAGACTTAGCCTGGAATTAATAGCTCTAATATGAATTCAGCAGCAAATTCTTAAAGTTATACTTTGAGATGAACATTTTCATTTTTAAAGAATCAAGTGGTATTTAAAAATCCTTGATATTTTAAGACATTATTTTTTTAAGGTACTGGGGATTGAACTTAGGGGTTTCTAACTTTGAGCTATACCCCAGTCCTATTTTTTATTCTTTATTTTGAAACAGGGTCTCACTAAGTAGTGGAGGGCCTTAGTAAGTAGCTGAGGCTAGATGCAAACGCAGATCCTCTGGTCTCACCCTCCCAAGTACAAGGATTACAAGCATGCACCACCATACCTGACTTATTTTAGGACATTTTTTTTTTTTTTTTTTTTTTTGCGGTACTGGGGATTGAACTCAGGGGCGTTCTACCTCTGAGCTATACCCCCAGCCCTATTTTTTATTCTTTATTTTGAAACCAGGTCTCACTAAGTTGCGGAGTGCCTCACTAGGTAGCTGAGGCTGGCCGCGAACCCGGATCCTCCGGTCTCAGCCTCCCGAATGCTGGGATTACAAGCATGCGCCACCACGCCCGGCTTTTTAGGACATTTTTAATGAAGACTTTATGGTGAAAATATCCAAAAAATGAGGTCATTTGTTATAGAGTGATAGAATGTGACCATTGATATTAATATGATAGAAAGGTACAAAATACCACAATGTTGAATGTAATTATTATTACCCTTATTAATATTTGACTATCAAGTCAGTCATGAGCACTAGGCAGCAAGAAATTCTTCACCCTATTCCCTGGAATCTTCTCTTTTAGCGCTTAATTATTATGCTCCTATTTCCATTTTATCAACTACCACAATGAAAAATAAAAGTAAAAGGGCAGAGCCTCACCCTTGAATTGTCCTGTTTTGTTAAGATAAATACAATTTTGCCAAGTTTTCAAAGTTAGAGAGGAACAGAACCAAATAATATCATGAAAGCCTCATACATGACACTGTGGAGTACTAGTTGTTTCCTGCTTTGTTTCTCGGACTTCAAAGAACTCATTAAGGAAATCAAGTTGTTATTTTTTTTTCTTTTTCTTATCATAAAGTCTTATTTCAGAATGCTTTGGAGGATGTGACTACATAGTCTTAATATCTGAAAAGAATGGTACTAACTGTATCATTTCATGCAAGGTCTTGTTTTTACAAGGAATGAACAGGAACAAGAGAGACTTCGTTTACAGGGGGAAAAGTGCTGAGAACTATAAAATGAATAGCAAATAGCAACATAGAAGAGGATTCCAGCATGCCTTGCTGGAGGAGAATAAATCCCAGCAAAAGCTTCTGAGGGGACATGAAGAGTAGTACAAGGAAGAGGAAATAAGAAGCAGCTTGCTAAGTATGATGAGTTTTCACTGCTCTGATACAGCATTAACTTGAGATTATTCTTTCCAAGAGGACGCTTGAGTTACCAATTGAAAATTTAATAGTCTTATCAGACTGAGCCTGCCCCAAGTTAAACTCATGATTTCTTCCATCTTCAAAATGGCCTCATCTCTAATCTTCATTTGAATAAATGATTCTGTTACTGCAGCTCCAAACCCAAGAGTTGCTTTGTTTTTCCCATTTTCTCAAACTTAACCACCAATTCATTAAAAACTTTATGACCTCTGCTTTTAAAAAATATGCACATCTGACCTCTATCTGCCATTTCTTCTGTTAATGCACTAATTGCTATGATTTTGATATGGTTTGAGTGTGTCCCATGAGAATGCCTGTGTTAGAAGCTTTGTCTCCAGTGTGGCAATGTTTAGAAATGGTGTGACCTTAAGAAGTGGGACCTACTGGGAGGAAATTAGTTCACTGGGGGTGTCGACCCTCAGAAAAGACTAATGCTGGTCTCAACAAGTGGGTTAGTTCTCATGAAAGTGGATTGTCTTAATGCAAAGCCACCCCATGTGCTTGGTCTGTTCCGTCCATGCATATGTGCTTGTTTCCTTTCTGTTTCTTCACCATATTGTGATTCAACCAAATGGATCCTCACCAGAGGCTGGCCAGACAAGGCTACTTCATCTTGGCAATTCGGCTTTCAAAATGGTGAGCTAAGTAAACCTCTTTTCTTTCAAAGTACCCAGCTTCAAGTATTTTGTTATAGCAAAATAAAACAAATTAATACACCAATCTGCCATTTTCTTTCACATGAATAACTACAATTCCAGAATCACTCTTCTGATTCAACCTTGCCTCCTAGAGTCAGTTCTCCAAATAACATTAAAGATAGCATATTAAAAATTTATATATAATCAGATAATCACAAATAGGTGATTAGAAAACTATTTAAAGTTCTTTAGAGGATCCTACATTACCTATATCCTCTTTGCCTCTATAAAAATATGTCACCACTCTCTCTACCTATTTACTTTGGTTCAGCACTTCAAACTTCTTGTTATTCCTTAAATGCAGATACCCTTTCTCCCTGCCCTCTGTCACCCCCGCCCCATCTATAAGAAACAATGACTAGCTCTCACAACAATATAGGAATAGAACCTCCTTCCAACACAATAGGAAACCTCATAACACTTCATATTAGAATACTAAGAAATGTGATGCCTTAGTTGTGGGAAAAAATAACCCTGGAGTAAATGCTACTTTGATCTTTTCTAACAAAGCTTAAAATAAATACAGAATAATATTAAACTGCTTCTACATAGTTTAACTACATACAAAAAAGTTCAAGGACATTTATAAAATACTGTTATCCTTCTGTATACATGGTTTCTGCATACAGAGATTACATCAACCATAGATCAATATATTCAAATAAAAATGCATCTATAATAATTTTAATGCCATTATTCCCTAAATAAAATAATAAGTACTATATATCACTTCCATTGTGTTATTCATTGTAAGTAATCTAGAGATGATTTAAAGTATAAAGAATAATATTTAAGTTATGTTCAAATACTACTCTATTTTATATAATGAAATTGAGCATGTGTAGGATTTGTTTTCCAAAATGGTTCCTAAAACCAATTTCCCATTAATAATGATGGGCAACTGTACACAAATAACCCACACACTATCAGATAAAACACAACAACTTGCATCCAAAACATTTTTAGGAATGAAAAAACTTGGAAATCATGTCCTATGACTAGAATAAAAATGGCACAGATAATAGAATTGGTAGATACTAAGAATAAAACAGACAATTGAATCAAATGCATTTCTAAGCTAGAGAAAATTATGAACATTTCATGCTCAGAGACATAGAAGTTATATTAAAGAAAAATATCAGTCTCTAGTAATGGAAATTGTAGTATCTGAGACTAAAGATGTACTGAGTGGGATTAATGGCAGAATAGGCTTTCCAGGAGGAAGCAATTGGTGAATTTGAAGACAATAATAAAAACTTTCTAAGCCAGGTGTGGTGGTGCATGCTTGTAATCCCAGCATTTGGGAGGCTGAGACCGGAGGATCCGGGTTCGCGGCCAGCCTCAGCTACCTAGTGAGGCTCCGCAACTTAGTGAGACCCTGTTTAAAAAATAGGGCAGGGGGTATAGCTCGGAGGTAGAATGCCCCTGAGTTCAATCCTCAGTACTGCAAAACACACACATACACACACACACACACACACACACACACACACACACACACGTTCCAAAATAAAACACAGAGAGAAAGGCCACTAAGTGCTGTGTGCATGTATGCCACTATCACTTAAACTACATTATGATGTGGGACTATAATGCACCAATAATAAGTATTAAAATAAAACACACTGAGAAAAAAGAATAAGATATAAACATAGCAGCCATAAGCAGCTGAACAACTCCAATCAGCTTAATATACCTTTAATTGAAAACACTGAAGAAGAGAGCGATAGGGAAATGTATTTATATTTGGAGGTATAATGGCTGAAAATAATATAAATTAACTGAAATCTATAATTTTTTTGTGTTCAAGAAGTTCAGTGAGTCCTCAACACAAGAAATATAAGAAAACTATAACCAGGGATATCATCAACATATATATTAAAACCAAAGGTAAAGCTAAAATATTAAAAGCCATAAAGAAAAGAAACATTGTGTGCAAAGGTGAAAAAGATAAGTAAAATGTAAGTTTTTTATCGCAAACATTGTGGGTGAGTTTACAGTTAAGTAACATATAAGTAACGAAAAAGGGAAGAATATCTTCTATCAATACTTTAACATTACTGGATGTGCTGGCCAGCACAATCAGGTAAGGAAAAGTAATAACAGACATCCAGATAGAAAATTATGAAATAAAATAGTCTTTCTTTTCAGGTTACATAATCATTAATAAAGAGAAATGTTACTTAACCTACAAAATATAAAAAAAGCTACCGAAACAAATAAGCAAGTTTACCAAGATTGAAGGACAGAAGATTATTATGTAGAAAAAATGTTTCTATATAATAGAAAAATCAATTGGTAATAATGTCATTTATAATAGCATCACAAGTGTAAAATAACTAGACTAAATCTTACAAGAGATCTGTGCAACCTAATCAAATATACATTGTGTATGGATAAGAAGACTCAATATTGTTAAAATGCCAATACTCTCCTAATTATTCTATAGATTCAATTTAACTTCGGTTAAAATCTAAAAAGTCTTTTTGGTAGAAATTGATAAGCTGGTTTTAAAATTCACATGGAAATCCAAAGGATACACAATAAATTTTTTTTTTCCTGTGGCGATAGGGACCAAACCCAGGACCTTATGCATGCTAGGCAAACGTTCTACCTCTGAATTACATCTCTGGCCCAACAAAACAACTTTGAATGAGAAAAAAAAAGTTAATGAATTTATACTACCAGATTTTAAACTTACCATGTAGTCATTACACTTACCATGTAATCAAGGCAGTGTCATACTGGCATTTAGATACTTTGGTTGATGGAACAGAATAGAGTCCAGAAGTAGATTTATATCCATATGGGTAAGTGGAATTTTATAAAAATGAAAAGGTTATTTTGTGAAAAAAAATGTTTTCAACAAATGGTATCAGAAAATTTGGGCACCCATGTGCAACAATATAATATTATATTCTTCAAACTATATGTAAAAAGCATAACTAATACTTCTAGAAGAAAACATAGGGGGAAACTCTTTGTGACACTGGATTAGGCAAAAGTTTCTTAGATATCACATCAGAAGCACTACACATAAAATAATAAATTGATTTTTGTTTGTTTGTTTGTTTCTGATTCAAGATAGTGATGGAGTAAGAACTCCTTAGATAAACCTGTCTCTAACTCAGCTGCATTCCACATTCCATACTACCCTCAGGGAATGTGAAAGCTAAAGACAAAGAAATTAAATAATATCTACAAGGCTACTTTTTAAAACTCAGGCTGAAAAAATGGGGGAAAACAGAGAACGAACAAGAGATGCTAGAAAAATAGCCATGGACCTGCAGGAACCTTTGGAAGAACCCCCCAAAAAATCTTATAATCAGGAACCTGAGACCCACTACACACACTTAGACTCACACAGCCACAGTATGACAGGTCAGAAAAGGACAACTTCATCCACTTCTCTGTCCATTGTAATCTCCTACCTGCTGTGTGTACCCAGTAACAAAGGTGAGTGCAGCAGCCTTACAGGATAACTTAAAAGAGTCCCCACCCCCCAAAAAAAGAGAGGGAGTGAGGACATGCGCAGACTATGGCTGTATGCCTCACATAAAACTCTGAGGAATACAGCAGGTCTCAAAGCCACAGACCAACCCAGGCGTCTCTGTGGAGAACACAGAGCCCCATGCTTGCACTGGGATGAGCCCCAGTGGCACTTGACACCCATGTAGGCAGAGAGAGCCATAGGACCAGGGTCTGTGGAGAGCACAGAGCCCCACGCTTGCACTAGGATGGGCCCCAGCGGCACTGGTCACCTGTGCAGCCAGAGACAGACACCTGGCTAGGGTTTCACTCACTGAAGGAGACCAAGAATTGGGGCTGCAAACTGACTTCATTGCTATAGCTTGTCTAGCAAGTAAGAATGCTTGGAATGTGCCCAAGAACCTACTGTAATAAGTGAACCTTAAATAGTTAAAAATATCCATGCAGAATCCAGGAAGCTGGCAGAGTCCAAGTGCAACGTTTTTCTTTTTTAAAGTTGTTATAGATAGATGGATAGAGATAGATAGATAGATAGATAGATAGATAGATAGATAGATAGATAGATAGATATAGATTTTTTTCCTTTTCTCCTTTTTGTTCTGTATTTCTGTTTTTTTGCTGCTACTATGTATTTGTATATTTATAGGGTTTTTTTTTTTCTCCCATCTCATTTGCAAGCTTTTTCCCTCTCCACCCTTCTCTCCTTCCTTTTCTTTTTCTTTTCTTTTCTTTTCTCTCTCTTTTGTGGTACAGGGGATTGAGCCTAGGACCCTAATGAATACTGGGTAATGTCCTGGACTACACCTCCAACCACCAGCCTATTAAAGCCTCCTCCCAGCAACCAGCTGGAGCCCAGGCCTCCCTAATCTGCCTCCTTATCAAAGTAGGATATGGAGCAGGCAGGGGAGCAGGCTTTAACAAGAGCTTCTAAACAATTTTCACATCTCTTTTAAGCAGTCTCAAATCAAGGGGAAAAAAAATCTAGCAAGGAAACATCCAAAGCCACAAGAGGAAGCAGCTCTATTCCAACAAAACTTGCTCACTTCCAATTAAGCAATTCTCAAAGTTCCTTTTTATTTTGAATTTTTGTAATAGTTTCTCTTTTTTCCTTCCTCTGCTCTTGTGTGTGTACATGGAAGAGATTGTTTGTGTTATGTTTTGTCCGTCAGACTTCAAGTGAACCTATCTACCATTGCCTTGTATTAAATCTATTTAGTATCACTATACCTAAATACTCTACATTGGCTACTAGAATTTCCCTTTATTTCCACTATCCCTAATCTTTACTATATATTACCTAACCACACTCATATTCTTACTTTACTTTATTCTTTTCTCTACTTTACCCTATTTTTGCATTCCTTACTTTAGCTCCTTCTTCTGCACTCACACTCACCCTTTACCATTGAATACAAAACAATTTGTCCTTGTATATATTGGCTGAGTCCTCTAAACTCTTACTGCTGAGGTTGGACCAGATAAGTGAACCACCAGAAAGAACTGTCAGACACTAAGGACAACTAACTACATCTGACAGACAGAGCTGCTGAAAGAGTGTCCCTTAAAAACAGGAACAAGACAAGATGTCCACTACCACCACTCCTTTTCAATATAGTACTTGAAACTCTAGCCAGAGCAATAAGGTAAGAGAAGGAAATCAAAGAATACAAATAGGAAAAGAAGAACTGAAGCTATCTCTATTTGCAGATGACCTGATATATTTAGAAGATCCTACAGACTAAATCAAAAGGCTTTTAAAACTGATCAACAAATTCAACAGTGTCTGAATACAAAATCAATCTTTAAAAAACTGAAGCTTTTCTGTATTTCAATCATAAATCCACTGAAAAAGAAATCCAGAAAACATTTCAACTCGCAATATCCCCCTAAACAATAAAATACTTAGCAATAAACCTAACCAAGGAGGTAAAATATCTGTACAAGAAAAATTATAAACATTGAAAAAATAGACGATCGTAGAAGATAGTAAGAAGCCGGGTGTGGTGGCGCACACTTGTAATCCCAGCATTTGGGAGTCTGAGACCAGAGGATCCGGGTTCTCAGCCAGCCTCAGCTACCTAGTGAGGCACTCCGCAACTTAGTGAGACCCTGTTTCAAAATAAAGAATAAAAAAATAGGGCAGGGGGTATAGCTCAGAGGTAGAATGCCCCTAAGTTCAGTCCCCAGTACCGCAAAAAAAAAGAAGAAGAAGAAGAAGAAGAAGAAGAAGAAGAAGAAGAAGAAGAAGATAGGAGGACATCCCATGCTCTTGGATAGACAAAATAAATATTATCAAAATGGCTATTCTTCCAAAAAATAATCTACAGATTAAATGCAATACCATTCTTCAGAGATATAGAAAAATAAGTCCTTAAATTCATTTGGAACTACAACAACAACAACAAAACCCTAGAATAGCTAAAATATTTCTCAGCAATGAGAACCATGCAGAAGGTTATCATATTACCTGACTTCAAACTCTAATACAGAGCTGTAATAAAAACAGCATGGTATTGGCAGAAATATAGACTAATGGAGCAGAATAGAAGACTCAGAAACATATACACACACTTATAGCCATTTTATTTTTGACAAAGAGGCCAAAAACATACAGTGGAAAAAAGATGGCCTCTTCAACAAATGGTGTTGGCAATACTGATTATTCATATGCAAAAAAAAGAAATGAACCCTATTTTCTAACCCTGCACAAGAGTCAATTCAAGATGGATCAAAGACCTGGAAATTACACTAGAGACTTTTCAGCTACTTGAAGAGGGCATAAGACCAACAATGCAACACATTGGCATGGGTAAAAACAAACTGAAAGAAAGTAAACTTAAAACAAAGTTAATTTGACTATAATCTCAGCTTTAAAATTCTAAATTTTCATTATGCGATATTAGTAAAACATGTCTGTAAAATTTCACTCCACTTTAAAAACAAAACAAAAAACTTCTTCAATGAAACTCCAAAGGCACAAGAAGTTAAAATGAGGACCAATAATAGGAATGCATTAAACTGAAGAGCTTCTGTGCAGAAAAGGAAACTATCAAGAACCTCAACAGACCACACAGAATGGGAGAATATTTTTGCCAACTACTCCATTGATAGAGGACTAATATCTAGAATATACAGAGAACTCAAGAAACTTACCAAGAAAAAAAATTCAATAAAAAATTGGACAAGTGAAGTAAATATACACTTCAGAAAAGAAGTAATACATATATCAAAGTCAATCACTAAACTGAACTTGAGAAGGAGGGAGGCAGAGGGAGTGGGGAGGGAATTGGGGAAGGGGTTAAATGAGATATGTGTGCATGTGTGTCTTTATCAGCTTGTACCTAACAAAGATATATGATTACAATGCACCAATTAATAAAAAAAGAAAAGAAAAGAAGAAATACAAATACCAAATAAATATATGAGAAAAATGTGCAACATCATTAGCAGTTAGAAAGATGCAAATGAAAACTACCCGGAGATTTCACCTAACCCCAATTAGAATGGCAATCATTAAAAACACAAATAACAACAAATGCTGGCAAGGATGTGGAGAAGTAGGAACTCTAATACACTGTTGCAACCACTTTGGAATAGAATATGGGGATCCTCAAAATAATGGGAATGAGCCTACCATATGATGCAGCAATACCATTTCTGGGTATCTATATAAAGGAATATAAACCAAACTATCTGAGTAATGCACGCATATCTATGTTTATAGATGCACAATTTATAATTGCCAAACTATGGAACCAATGGAGATGTCCATCAACAGATGAATGGATTATAAAACTATGGGATACACACAATGGAACTTTACTCAGCTATAACGAAGAACAAAATTATGTCATTTGCAGGGAAATGGATGGATCTGGAGAACATTATGCTAAGCGAGATCAGCCAGTCACACAAAGTAAAAATTCAGATGTTTTTCTTTCTAATATGCGGAAGCTAGGGAGAAATTGGAACATAGGAGGAGCTCCAGACAAAGGAGGATAAGTCTTAGATGAATGAAGAAGGTGATCCAACTGAGGGAGATGGGAAGGGGAAGAGAGAAGTATGTCAATGGACGTGATGCACATACACAAGCTTATCAAAGTCCATCACTATGCTAAGCATGAGCGGGAGGGAATAGGGTAAGAACTGGGGAAGAGTGAAATGAGTGCTGTATAT
>PVLC010011831.1:0-45988 GCA_004027655.1 Graphiurus murinus
TTTTTTTTTCGGTGCTGGAGATTGAACTCAGGGGCTTTCTACCTCCGAGCTACACCCCCAGCCCTATTTTTTATTCTTTATTTTGAAACCGAGTCTCACTAAGTTGCAGAGTGCCTCACTAGGTAGCTGAGGCTGGCCGCGAACCCGGATCCTCCGGTCTCAGCCTCCCGAATGCTGGGATTACAAGCGTGCGCCACCACGCCCGGCTTGAAAATAGCATTTTTAAAGTTAGCGTTATACATAAGAAATCTGGGAAAGTGTTAGAATGTGCAAAAGGTTAGAAGTCATTTTCATTTTATAACTTCAATGTATTAATTCACTGCCTAGTTTTTTTTTTTTTTTTTTTTTTTTTTGCGGTACTGGGGATTGAACTCAGAGGCATTCTACCTCCAAGCTACACCCCCAGCCCTATTTTTTATTCTTTATTTTGAAACCGAGTCTGACTAAGTTGCGGAGTGCCTCACTAGGTAGCTGAGGCTGGCTGCGAACCCGGATCCTCCGGTCTCAGCCTCCTGAATGCTGGGATTACAAGCGTGCGCCACCATGCCCAGCTTACTGCCTAGTTTTTTGATGGGGCAATATGAACTTCTTTTTGTTTTAATCTTTAATCTATAGATGGGTGCCAGTTTGTGTATGGAATTAACCCATTTTGATCTGTTCCACATGTAGGACACCTATAAAAGTTTTAATTGAGCAAAAAAAAATATACCATTTATGGTAATTTTGAAATAATTGTAAAAATAGCAATTGTTATATTTTTAGAGGTTTATTTTGAGAAAAGTAGTAGGTGAAAAAATCAAAGTTTGAAAATGCATATACGTATATACACATATTTGTGAAAAATATATGATACACATAGATTATGATTTCCAACTTATTTTAATGCACCTGTGTCAATTTCATTGAAATATTTGCAGAACTGAAAACTTGAGACTTATGGATTTAATATAAAATCAATTAGTGGCTCTTCTATTTATATTCTCTTGCCACCATAACATGATTTCCACCTCAGTGGAAGGCCAACTGGAACACTGGGACTCTTCTTCTTTGGAACTTAAAAGGATGCTGTACTTTCAGCAGACACTTAGCAAATGTTTCTGACTTAAAGGGACTGAGCCAAAGCCAGGCTCCAAGGGACAGTGATGAGAATTCCCAGCCCCTGCCTCCCCTACCCGTCTTTGCTCTGCCCACCAGGCCATGGCTCTATAGAGCTGATGCAGTTGGCCCTGGCTATTCCCGTGATGCTTTTTCTCGTGGGAATGAGTAAGATGGATGGATGGATGGATGGATGGATGGATGGACGGACGGACATATAAAGAGGTATAGACATAAAGTCAGTATTTGTTTATAACAATATCTGTCCCTAAAACTTGGACCCAGGAGTCTGAAGAGACCTGCCTTCTGGTTCCAGTTTTGTCACACACTAGCTGCATGTGCTTAAAAAGCCACTCACCTCTCCGAGGCTTCATTCTCTTCTGTAAAGTGCAAGGGCATGCCCAGTGACCTCTGAGGTACCTTCTACATCCAAAGTTAGGATTCATGGGAAGAACTAAAAAGATCCCCTCAAGAAGAGAAGGTTGCACTGTGATTTCACAACTGCTGCCACGCTGGGCCAGATGACAAGTGATGCCAGGATGCCAGCGGCATGTGTGTCCACAGGAGAGGCAGTGGGAGAGACAGAGGCAGGGGAGCCAGCCGATGGCTTGGTGTAAGTGGCTCCTAAAGCATGGGGCCCTGAAGGACAGGCTGTCACTTTGGTTTGGTTTGGTTGCTTCGCTTGCAGCCGGGAAGGTGAGGCCTGCTTTGCCTGTCCTCCCTCTGCCCACGCAGGCCCTCCTTCCCTCCATCTTTCCCTCTGAAGGTGATCTTGCATTATAGGAATCCTAACTATGGTCTCACCATAACCCTTCCTATTAAATGCTTTGTGTATGCCAACTGTCTTTCCAAACCCCACTCACCTCTTGGGGTCCCGTCTCTGCCAGGTCCATCTATTTTATAACCATCATCCTTAGAACAGATGGCAGAAATGTACTGAGCCATCTTCTGTGAATTCCCATCAAATTCCAGAAGTTCTGGGGAATAGAGTGTTTTTGCACATCATCATTTATAAAGTGGTCTTGTGCTTGTTTTTGTCTTTCAGGCCTTCACCACATTCCTGTGCCTGTACGGCATGGTTTGGTATGCAGAGCACTATGGTCACCGAGAAAAGGTACAGAAGGAGAGGCAGAGATGTTCTCTGTTTAACAGAACCGCCTCTGCTTGGAGGGCCAGCCGAGCCTGTGATGGGAGAAGGTGGCGCCATGGCCCCTGTGGGAGCTTAACCGTGTAGAGTTGATGCCGACACTCGCTGTCCCTGCTTGTGGCTGACTTGGCCAGTAGATAGCTTTTTTTTTTTTTTTTTTTTTTTAATCTTCCTTCTATGAGACATTTATATTTTAATTATATGTTTTTAAAAAGTGGGAAAACCCTGGACCCATGCTTGGAAGGCTGGATTTTATACCCAGCTCTTATACTTTGTAGCCTCTTCCTGTGTTGCAGCTGGGGCTTTCCATCTGCAAAACACCTGCCCTGCCCTCCTCTTAAATTAAAATAGAGAATGAATGTAAATGGGTTTGAACACTACAGCAGTCTTTTTTTTTTTTTAAGTAAAAGGAATACTTTCATTCTTTATTCATAGCTTTAGTCTCAGGAAATAAAGGTACTTCCTAGAAGGCTGATTCCCAATTTCATAGCAGAAAAGCCTTGATTTTTGCCTGGGGTCATTTGTTGGCCCTGTGCTTCTCCCAGGGAATACCTGAAATCCCCTTACCAAGCCTGTCTCTCTCCCTAGACCTACTCAGAGTGTGAAGATGGCACCTACAGCCCAGACATCTCTTGGCATCACAGGAAGGGAGCAAAAGGTATCTTGGCCTTCATTGTTTAAAACTTGACCACATCCTCTGTCCCCACTAGGGCCACTGAGGAGACTGGGGGTCAGTATTCTTCCTCTGAGTGTTGGTGACATCACTCTCAAAGGGTCCCAAACTGGCTCATTGAATGTCTCCTGCCACTTATTAAGGAACTTGCACAACTTTGTCTCTGTGTGGCTCTGCTTTTTCTGAGGCCGGAGGGGAGCGAGGCGAGGCCCATGGAAATGTCCTCCCTCTTGACTTTCATCATAGTGAAAAGGGTGAGAAAGAATCGTGCAGTGGGAGGAAAAGCCACTTCGGAAGGGGTGGACAGTTGAGCCGCATTTGTTCAGAGTATAGAGGGATTTCAGTAGTGTGGCTAGGGACCCTTCCTGGGCCTCTCTAAGGGAGGGTTTGGGAAAGATCTGGGGCTACTTGGTTATTTGAAGGAATTAGACGTGGAATAATGATGCTGAGGCGTCTCCATTGCCAGCAGTTGTGTCAGTTCTTCTGTGCTTGATCAGGAGGCTGGGAGCTGGCTGAGGGAAGAAGTGCTGAATGCTAGAAACTGAGGTCCCCAAGTTACCCAGAGACACCACGATCAAGGAGTCAATTCAGCAACCCCATGTAGAATGTTGACATAGATAGGGGTTTCCCAGATCACCTTGCAGATCTGTCTTGAGTGCTTCTGAGTTCTCTGTTGAAAGAATTAAGCAGTGTTAGAGATATATTTATACATGGAATAGTAAAATAGAAAAGAAAAAAAGTTGTCAGAGTGGTAAATGATATTTACAATGAGACAAAACTCTGGGAACTTTTTTTTTTTTTGATGGCTATCTTAGGTAGAGGTTTCCTACAGGGCTGGATCCCAGCTCTGGGACAGAGAACCCTTTGGCTTGGTTATCTGAAGACTCCAGCAGAGGGCAGAGCCAGCCCATTGTGACCTCGTGACTCCAGGGCTGTGTGTCATTGACAGCAGGGGCCTGACTTGTAAAGGTGTCAGTCTCTCAATTAATAGCTTTAATTTAGCCAAGCCTGGTGGCACACACCTGTCATCCCAGCTAGTCAAGAGGCTGAGGCAGGAGGAGAATTGCGAGTTCAAAGCCAATGTAGGCACCTTAGTGAGACCCTGTCTAAAAAAAAAAAAAAAGCTTCATAAAATCAAGAATCTTTTCTAATTGAAGGTTTAGAAACCTTGGTGTATAGCAGCTCAAGATGTAAAAACTCAGTATATCTGTCCTTTGCTTGCAGGAGTAAGATGGGCATCCATGGGGTTTAGGTTTTCGTTGTCTTTCGTTTATGCTATGATTTCATTTGCACTCTCACTTACGGTCCCCATCACCATGACTACGTCTGCCTTACACAGTGCAAGGGCAGGAATCCTTCAGGAACCACCCTGATTTTGTAGGGCTGTTACTTTGCACACCCAAGGCACTGGCTGTCCTTGTTCAATGCAGGGGTTTCTCTCAGCCCGGCCTTAACTTATTAACAGGGCCACTAGAGGGAGAGCAAGTATCAGGAAAGAGGCTGTCCTAGCCGGCCTGCTGGGCAGCCTTGAAAAGGGAGAGCCACCAATCACAGGAGTGAGCCCTGCAGCCCAGCAGCAGGCAGTGACGGTGTGTTCCGATTCCTTTGGCCAGGTTCTGAAGACAGCCCACCCAAGCATTCAGGCAACAACGAAAGCCATTCTTCCAGAAGAAGGAACCGACATTCCAAGTCAAAAGTCACCAACGGAGTTGGAAAGAAATGAAAGACCCTGGTTAATCAAAGATGTTCCAGAGAGTGCCTACAGCTGAGAGGGAAACGGAACTCATTTGGGACATGTTTGGACCTCCCCGTTAGGAGAGCAAACTGTACAGAGCAGACAGGCAGAGGAGAGGGAGCTTTGGGGGGAGAGTCATCATTTGACAGTGTAAGTGTTGTTTCCCATAGACCATGCCATGTCAGGCAGACCATTGCCTGGGGTCCTTTGCCAATTTGGGGTCTCTCCTAACTTCAGCACTCGGCAAGCAGTCACCAATAGCAGTACAATGTGTGCAATAGCAATTGCCGCAGTCCCCAAGAGCAGCCCAGTGCTGGTGTGTCTTGTGGACGCAATGTAAACACCTTCATTCAACCATGGTCTTGTCTGGACGGCTAATGGACTGGTCACCAGTTTTTTATTCTTATGAATTTCCCTTTCCATTTGACTGATTTGTTTAAGTTCAGGCCACTTTTCTGTCTCTTATTTTGTTGTTTTCAAGTTAGGCTGCTTAAAAGTCTTCTGAATCCACTGCTGTAGTTGACATTGGGGCGGGGTGGGGGGGAGGCTATGTCTCCCTCCTTCTAGAGAAAAAAGAAGAAGGGAATGTTCATGTTCCTGTTTAACAACCTCAGCCCCTTTTTAATATTGTGAGCACCGGGCTGAGGAAGGGCTAGCTGCCTGTGTGGGAAGCTGGGTTTCAGATCAGAATCTTTTTGTTCCATTCCAAATGTCACTTGTCCAGACTTAATCCACAGCGCACAACAGCGACCCTACTAGAGGGGCAGCGAACACCACGGCTCCTCCCCCCAGGTGCCTTTTACGTGTGCTTGGCTCCCTTCCGCCGTGTGCTGCCCAGGTGTCCCTTAGTCCCATGTGAGGTGCTGGTGAGTATTACCTTCCATCTGTGCCATGCTCTAGAACATTCTCCTGACAGTTCCCCACCTCTGATGGTTCCCTGTTTGAAATAAAACAATTCAGATTAAAGCCTGTCAAAGGCCTGTCTACAAAATGCTTGTTTCTTTGCATCTTATTGGTATTTTCATTGTAAGCAATCTCTATATTTTGAAAACAACTTTCAGATGATCATGTGTGTGAGAAAGATAGAGAGAGAGAGATGGTGGGAAGAAAAAAGGGAAATAATATGTATTTACAGGGCTTACAGATATATATGTCCTACTTTAAAGCTTCCCAGGTGACCCATAGGATATGAGCAGCACAGTCATTGTTTTACATTATGGGCATGGTTACCGAATTGGATTTTCTTTTTTTTTTTTCCTCTTAACAAGGGGCCAGTCCCCAGTTGATTAGATTATAGATATAAGTTTTCTGAAAGCAATCTTTTTCTCATTTCATGGAGTGCAAGGTTTTCAATATATTTTCTCCCTGTAAAGAAAATCTTTTTACCATACAAGTGTTATGTTTTTCTTTTTCTGCAAAAGAATTCCAAGGTGAAAGGGTTAAAAGAAACACTCCAAGCTGGTCACAGACTATGTTTTAGGCAACCACTTGGTTCTGAACCCCCCACAGACTTGTTCACATAGAGGAGCATCAGTGGCCACCTGAATAAGGGAGCCTGCTGCAGTGGCCGCCGCGCTGAGCCTTCCTTTGCGTCCAGTTAACATCTGCAGCCTTCCCAGAAACTGTTGAAGAGAGACACAGTGGTGCCTGCGGCAGAAAAATCACTTCAATTTTGGCTTTGGGGGGAGTTGTTTTATTTTGTTTGCTATGCTGCAGATCAAACCTAGGGCCTCGTGCATGCTAGGTAAATGCTGTACCACTGGGCTGTACCCTCAGCCTGCCTGCCTGTGCTCTTGTAACCCATCAAAGAGTACTTTTTTGAATATAAGTACCATTTGTAAACATGACTTTGCAGTGAGTTTATGTTTCACTCGGTGCCCAGGTTTGTGTACCGTGTCTGTCTCTCTTTCCTTGTGCTGGTGGCCCATCACTGAGGGTTTTCAAGTTCCTTTTCCCAGAGAGCTGGGCCTAGCACTGCAGCACTCCTCTGATGTCCACCGTTGGCAGAAAGGGGGACCTGTGGAGCGCAGGGTAGACTTGACTTGCCGTGGCATATACAGGGAGGAGAGTGCACACGGCTTCGTAGGAAACAGCCGGAAAGTCCTCAGATACTTTCCATGCGCTTTCTTTGAATTCAAACTTTCTTTTTCCCCTTTCTGTAAGAGCTCTTGACTATAGTGGTTACAAAACCAGGTTTTTCTATAACTGGCCAGTGCCACAGCTGCCAGTCCTCTTCCAAACCATGCTGCTGGGCTTGGCTTGCTTTTCCACCATTGCTGTGGAAATGGACCTCACACTGATGGAAACAGAGTATGTGTCCCAGAGTCATCCTTCAGTGCCTGAAACGATTTGATCGTAAATGGCCTCCTGTTTCCCATCTGTAGACTGCTGTCTTTAAAGACACCATTGTTTAAGGCATAGAGCATGAAGAATGTTTTATGTATTTTTCACAGTAAGTCACATTTCCTTGAGTGCTAGACACTTTTCCATTTGTGTTCTTTGTGGTCTTCCCAGGACCTCACCCCACTTTCCTTGTGTCTTTCTTCACCGTCCATCGGAGCCTTGACCACACTGCTCACACGGCCATGCGAGGATGTTTCCCTGACCCTCTAACCATGTTGCTGCTCCTGTAAATGCCAGGGATGTTTTCCCTGGGACTGCTTCTGGAGTAAGCTGAGTCAAGACCTCACCCAGGAGAAAGAAAACGTGTACCAAATACATCAGGCTCGGCCCTATTGATCTTCCCTCAGAAGCCACTAGCTGCACAGCATCCCAAAGCAATGCCTGTCTTTGTCAAGGCTCTGCCTTTGGGATTGGGCTTCTAGAGTGTGTTGAGTAGAGTGGTGCATTCGCAGAGGTCCTCCCGGGGTCCTTAGAGGGGAGGGAGGTTGGACACAGAAGGGAAGCTTAACACAGGATTGAAAAGAAAAAATGTAGACATTGGAAGCCAGACTGAGGTGAGCCCTTTAAACATAGGGTGTGTGTGTGTGTGTGTGTGTGTGTGTGTGTGTGTGTGTGTGTGCTTGGTCTGCGCTCTTTGGATCAGGCTCAGTGACTGCTCGGGAATTCCCAGGCCCAACACAGTGTTTACCAGGTGGGTGTCATGTATACTATTCTTACTTTATGAAGAATAGAAATACCCCAGGTGGACTCTTGCAGCACTCAATCTCTTCCATTTATATGATAGAAATCAAGATGTAAGAAGAGCCAAGACCTGTTTATCAGCGTTCCATTACCTAGCTGACACTTCTTTCCTTGATATTTCTAAGCACATTCCCAGGATTATATTTGAGATCCAGTTCTTTGCAAGGGACCTATTGGACTGGCTGAGACAGACGGGCTCATAATTCTTAGTTTTTTAGCTATTTCCCCTTATTACATTTTATTCTAAACTGATGGTAGGACTGCCATAGGTGAAGGTTGCAATACAGGAATTTTTTCAAAGGTAGAACCCCCCCAGCCGGGCGTGGTGGCACACACTTGTAATCCCATCATTCGGGAGGCTAAGACCGGAAGATCCGGGTTCGCGGCCAGCCTCAGCTACCTAGTGAGGCACTCTGCAACTTAGTGAGACCCTGTTTCAAAATAAAGAATAAAAAATAGGGCTGGGGGCGTAGCTTGGAGGTAGAATGCCCGAGTTCAATCCCCAGTACCGCAAAAAAAAAAAAAAAGAACACCCCTGAGTTCAATCCGTAGTACCATTAAAAAATAAATAAGGCTTTTTATTTTGCTCTCTTCTATGAGTTTAAAGGAATTATTGATATCTACAAAAGAAGGGAGAAATAGTTGCTCATGGGCTTTTGTTTTGTTTATATAGGCATGCTGTATTGTGGAAATCTTCCTTGTCTCTGACGTTCACAAAACATTCCTTTAGTCTATTTCAAAAATTTCACCCATGACATTGTCAACCCTGATACTCCCTTTCTTGCAACTTCTTGGGTAGAATTTTGAAGCCGCCCCATCCTATGAGGTGATATTTGTTGCTACAGCCATAGTCACAGAACATCCTTTGACAGTTTGCAACAGGTCCAGGACACTCTAAGGCCTCACATGGTGAAGCTTAGTCTCCGCCTCTCGATGCTTTGACACTCTAAACTCTGGCTGAAAATCGGTTTCCATATTCAGCACACCTGGCTGGCTGGAGAGGGGCAACAGGCAGGCCTCCTGGTGCAGTCCTGGCACTCCCAAGTCTCCAGCATTATTGTCCTCTTGGAGCAGACAGAAGGTGTGGACAAATCCATTCCCCTCTCACAAAGCCCAGTCTGGACAGTGACGCCATTCAGAAAACAAGACTTCCCCAGTGGCTTTGCTTTCACAGCTGATTCAACCAAGCCCCCAGTGTCTCTAACCTCTCGGGCTCATGTTTGTCCTTGTGCCCTGGGGCTCATTACTGTTTGTCCCGTGTTACTGGAAGGTTCTGAAGACATCATGCAGCTCCGATGGTGCCCTGGAGTGACAGGAAAATTTGCTCAGAGCTGCCTGACCTCTTGCTCAGCGGCCAGGCACCCATGCTCCAGGGTAGGGTGTGCCCCCCTCTCAGGATTTTCTGGATGCTGAGCAAAGGGGACTCATTGCTTCACAAACCACAGGAAATGAGGTTTTGTCTGCCTTTAAAAGAAAACAATTCTTTAAAATTTGAGACCAAAGAACCAAAACATTGCATTTCCATGTCTGAAGTATGCACACAATAGTCTTAATTGCGGGGTCCATTTGCAGGCAGGGGCAAAGAACAGTCCATACTGGAAATCTGTAAACCTGGCAGGTCCAGCTGCCCTAACAAAGTGCTGCGTAGGCTTGCCCTCCTCCACCTGACTACGATGCCTACGTGCATCACAGCTGGAGAGCTATTCTGTGGGTGCAGCTGGGAAAGGTCACAGAAGGGCTCCAGCTTTCACTGTTGAGGATCCTCCACCTTCCCTTAGGGTGGATGAGACCCAGGCAGGAGCAAGGGATGAGTTCACTAGAGCCGCTGCTAACAAGACTTCCAGACAAGCCCAAGGTTTACTTCACCACTGAGCCTAGAGTGGCATCTCGGTTCCAAAGGAAGGGGTGTCCCAGATCCCTGTACATGTGAATGTTCTTTTTGACTATGTGAGTTTGGTGGTGGTTTCTCCCTTTTCCAGAAGCACGAGGCTTAGGGAGACTGAGTACTTGCCCCCAGCGCTCATTCGGGAGAGAGCTATCAGGTCAACCCAGGGCACTTCGAGATTCACTGACATGATGTCACATTCCCATCACCCATCACCAGACCACAGTGCTCACGTCTCCCCACCACTTTCCTCTTGGCCAGCTTCAGGAGCTCCATGGAGGCCTGGCGTATCCTCTCTTCCTCCCTCCATGGAGGTTCACTGTCTTTGATGGCCGCACCGCCAAGTTGCTCTCCAGAAGCGATTGGCTGGTTGGTGCTCAGTGGAAGGAATGGCTGGCGCAGGCCTTCAGTGTCTCACGTCTTACACGAGTAGACAAGCTCTGTCCTTGACATCCCTTTGTGTCTGTGGTCTAAAACTAGCTTAGATGCCACCCCTCAAAGCTGGGTCCTGCCTCTCCTGTGGATTGTTTTCCTGGAGTTGCGATGCATTCTGCAAACTGTCAGAAGGCAGTCCCTCTCCCCTGTAGCAGCTCCCTCTGCCCTCAGGAATGTGATTTACAATCTGGTGAGGCCATAAAGCTCTGCTCTTCACTTCCCAAACACAGCAAGGATGGGAAAGAATGTAGATTATAAATACTGAATTCCTACGGTCAGCAATAATGTAACGACCTAGGTGGATTTTTTTTTTTTTTTTTTAATATGGGATGCATATGGCTTTGATTTCTAAGGGCCCCACCACCAGTGCCATATTTCTAGGGAAAACAGATAACAGCGAAATGTCCTACTGAGATGCAATGTTTTTCCAAAGTGAAAAATAGCACTTCTCTGATGACTCACTGGCCAAATACTTTGAAATGCCACTCTGCATCAGAGGGGAATGGGACAGCGGGTGACAGTGACGTTCCCATGCTCACCAGCCTGGTGATCTGCTGTCTCTCCACCCCAAATCAACCCTCAGTGTTCTTACACCCCCTGATTTTCACTTCCTAGGAGGACGTTTTCTGTAAGATTTTTGAAGCTTTTTTCCCGTCTCCCTTATTGGTCAGTATCCTGCTGGCTGCCCGGGAACAAATTTATTGCTGCTCAAGCAGAAAGGAAAAGCCACCAAGTCGCCCTGAAGTTTTCATTCCAGCGGTGGGTCCGCTCCTGGCTTGGGTTTCACAAGCTGGGCAGTGGCAGTGCCTGGCCACGCCTGGCCATGCCGAGCAGTAGATAGCCACTGGTCACCACGTGAATTCCTGCTGCTGGAATCCTCAGACCACAGAAGCCAATGCCCAGGATTGCTGTGCTGGGCTTCAGCATTTTTGCCCTTAAATCCAGCCTCGATTCAGTTCAAAATGATGGATGAAAGCTGAAAAAACATGCAGTTCTCGGAGTTCCCAGGCTACTGTTACACCAGCCCGAGGCGGCCAGAGCACCTCTGAAAGGCACTGGGCTCCTGTTTTTCTTGGTGTGGTCAGTAAATATGCTGACAACGGAGCAGGGGGCATAATGTGCGTGAGAATATGATGCTTAAAATCACAAGCATGTCTACCCACAGACATATATAATCTCACAAGCACCTATTCATTCACATACTCACCCTTTGTGTCTTCCTGTCGTTTTCTTTGGACCACGTTTGATTTATAAAATGCCAGCCTGGCTTGAGCGTGGGGAGAGCCAGACCCACATAGGATATAAAGGAGAAAACCAAATATTCTGGCTTTCAAAAATGTCAGGGTGGGCATGCATGCCTGGGCCACCTGGGTTACCTCAGCTAGTGGTCCCTTCCTCAATACTATATCCCAGCCAGAAATTTCTGTTTATGTAAGCCTGAGAAATTTCAACAGAAAGGGCAGGTAAGTCCAATAGTGATAGCCACAGAAAATGTATAAGTCAGTCTTATATTTGGTTTGCAAGTTAAATATAAAAGGAAATGACAGAATCAGAATTCTGGAGTAGTGGCTGCTTCAAATGCGTTGGTATGTAAATTAACTTGTATGGTCACTGGTTTTTCAGACAGCATTGCTGTGAACAGCAGAACTGCCTTTTGAGTTCAAAGCGGTGATATAAACACAGCTTGTGGTACTCTGCTTCCGAGCTGGCCAGCATCATGAAGTCTCACCTGAAATGGGTATCATAGAGTTAGCCAAGGACAAAAACAAAAATCCACACCATTTGTGACTTCCACTGCCTCAGCTTTTCCCATTTCTCCTGTTCCAGCCCTAGGAATATAATATTATATATGTATGGAGAGAGAGAGCAAACTCTTAGTTATATCTTGTTTAGAAAAAACAATTTTTTTAATGTCTAGCTGCTTGGCTTGGGAGAGGAAAGAGATGTTTAGTTTTCCCAAATGAATTTCTTTACATTTAATATGTTGACATCACACTTTTGCTGTTGAGTTGCTACTGTGACTAGCAAGTGACGTTTTTTGCCCTCCTTGGCAAAATACTTCATACTAAAAGCCAACCCCAGCAGGGTGTGGTGGCACACACCGGAAATCCCAGTACTTGAGAGGCTAAGACAGGAGAATGACAGGTTTAAGACCAACCTGAGCAACTTAGCAAAACTCTCAGCAATCTAGCAAGGACCCTGTTTCAAAACAAATAATAATAATAAGAAAGGGCTGTGGGTATAGCTTGGAGATAGAATGCCTCTCGGTACAATTCCAAATATCAATGAATAAACAAACAAACAAACAAATGACCAACACTTACAAACCATGTGCCAGGCACCATGCCTGATCATTTCCAAGGATCTGATTTATTGTTCACAAGATCCTCGTTGCTCTTGACCCATTTTACAGATGGAGAAACAAGAGGCTAAAAGAAGTGAAGTGATTCATGTAATCTGAATCCAGAATGCAAACTTCATTCCTCTACCTGGGAGGTGATAGTGAAAGAATTCTGGTGCATACACAGGACTTTCCTGGTTCAGATCCTGTCCCCAGCATCGAGCCATATGACTTCAGGCAAGTTATTTTATCTCTGTGCCTCAGTTTCCTCCCCTATAAGGTGGGAGTGGTGACACCTGCCTCACAGGGTCATCACTGACTTACCAGGGTCATCTGGTAAGAAGATACAATAAATGCATTCTTTTAAAAACACATAGAACAGTGTCCAGCCTGTTCTAAGTGTTCAATAAATGTGCACAGTTATTGTGAGGACATCCCTTTTATGAGGCAGGGAACCACTGTGGTGAACAAAGTAAACCCAATAGGCGCTAGTGTGGACTTGCACAAGGCAGCTTCAGGATAGGAGGAGGCAGATGAGATCTTACAGAGAAGCAGGAGAAAGCCTGTCCAGGGGTCACCATGACATGACCCAGGTGTGTGTCCAGCACCAGTTCCCCTGACCCCTGTACCCCCTCACCACCCTTACTCAGCACTGTGGAACCACTGGCCCACCAAGCGTAGCACACTTCAGGCCCCTCGGCACCTTTGCCATGCCTGGGATACCCACTCCTGGCATTCTGCCTGGCAAGCTCCACTCAGCCTTCCAGTGTCAGCCCAGGCTCATCTGTGGGGCTCCCTAATCCCTGAAGCACGTGAACACGCCCCTTCCCTGTGTCCTGTCGTCTGCCCCTCTGTTGGAGGCTGTATTGCAGATCTCAACTAGACTGCAGGCTCCTTAGGCACGCGGCCCCCCCTTGGCCCACAGCAGCCATTCAGTAAATGCTTGAACAGGGTGGTAGGACAGAGGTTGTGGACAAATCCTTCCAAGATGTGGCACTTCCTGTAACCAGAATGTGGGTTGTTCTGAATCCCTCTGGTTTCACAGAAGTACCGTGTGGGGTTGTCTGGCCCAGTGCAGCATGACTTGCATCTGCAGTTGAGTCCTGCTGCCTCCGATTCCTCAGCTGGCACATTTAACTGTCTGTGGAGCCCACACCCAACATTTCCACAAGGCTGCTCTGTTATTTTTTTCTTGTTAGACTTCCACCAACGGCGGAAAAGGCTAGCCCTTCCTCTGAAGTGTGTTATGGTTTGGCTATAGAGTGGCCCCCAGAACAGCTCATGTGTTTACAATGCAGAAGCATTGAAAGGTGAAATAATTAAATCAGGGCTATAACCTCATCCGTGGATGAGTTGATTAATGGACTTACTGTATTGTAACTGTAGGCAGATAGGGTGGCTGTAGGAGGTAGGTTACTGGGCATGTGGTTTTGGGGACTATATCTGTCCCTAGTCTCCTCCCCCCTTGTCGTCTCCTCCTCCTCCATCCTTCTCCCTCCACTTTCCCACTTCCATGAGCAGCTTTCCTATCCCATGCTCTACCAACTGTGACATTTCTGCCTTGCAGTCAGTCAACTCTGAACTGAACCTGAAACCATGAACCAAAATAAAATTCTCTTCCTCTAAGTTGTTCCCATTAGATATTTTGATCACAACAACAAGAACACTAATACAGAGTGTTAACCAGAAAATACCTATTTCCAAGTTTCTTAAAACATCCATTCTTTGAAGGTAATAACTGAGGACCACTTTTTGATCCTCAGCACTTGGGCTGAGACAGGTGCCAAAGGCAGCCACTCCCCTCCCCTGATACCCGTTTTGATATTTCCAGATCCCAAAGATGGTTCCAATTTTCTCCTTTGAATGCCAGTTGGTGGGCATAACTCAAAACATGAGGTTTTGTATTGGGGGTTCACAATCCTAGAGGTCCTTTCTAAAAAAATAATATAAAAAGACTTTGTGGCCCCATTGCCTGCTTACCTCTGGCGCCTTGGAAAAGCTCCATGCAAGGAAGAGGGACTTAAAAGCATTAGCTTCAGTAACTTCTCATTAAACACCCTCTAATACAACCGGTACAACTTGACTCACCTGCTTGGAGTTCAAGTGAGCCATGCGTTGTATTTTTCAATTACTCAAATCCTAAGATACCATTGTCAACCAAAAGTGTGAGATTACCCGCTGAGGCCATCCACCCCACCCAGATTTTCTGAAGAACACCAGGGATTTCTCCATTCTTGGGGCCAGTGAGCTTCGTGGACCACCATCCTGGGAGCCCTGTGCTTTAGGTGATCCAACCACTGGCTCGGCACGGGGCAGTGAACAGTGGTCTGCTCTGCCATGACACTTTTTCCAGTCCCATCCCACAGCGGCAGTGTCCCAGCTTGGGTGGCTAGGCTGCACCATGCCTGGAAGCTCCACACTGTGCCAGGGAAGTTGCAAGTACAAGGCAGAAACACAGTCTACCTTAGACCCAGCCCTTGCCCTCACAGAGCCCAATTCACCAACCGCACAACACTTTCATCAGGTTCTCCTTCTTGGGGTGCCCACTTCTACCAGGACCAACTAATCCATCCAAGAGATTCCCCTAAGGGCATCCTGGAAAGGTAAGAGGTGAAGCCCTCTGTCTTTCTTTCCCTTTGGCTTCTGTACAGACTTCTCACTGACTCTCAGAGACCCCTGGCTGATAGGGGGCATTACAAGCAAGTGCTCTGCCAGGCCACAAAGGCAGAACTGAAGCATCCGCTGCCCCCCCCCCCCCCCGCTACTGCTGCTGAACTGCCCCTCCACCCCATCCACCCCCACATCCCGTTTTATGGTTCTTTCCCCCTAGGGAGCTGGCAGGATACACTTCATCAGATCTGACAGTTTACAGAGGCGTTCCTGCTCCTGTATAAGCTTCTTCCTTCCTGATGGGACCTAGCCCTTCTGCTCTTCAGATGGGGACAGTGTTTGCGGGGGTTTCTCCGGAGCTTTGCTCAGCCGCAGGGCCTGGGCTGCCAGGAACCGCATCTGCTCTGAGTCTAAGAAAGATGTTCTTCTGTATCTTGTGAGGGCCGCTCGCTGCTTTGACAAGAAAAGAGCCCCAAAGAAAAGGCACTTCCATTGGTAGTTGTCCCCAAACTGAACTAATTATCCTGCCTCCTGCTAACTCTACCCTGCTGTGACCAGTTTAGCGGAGGACGCTATTTCGGCTTTGGTACACAAGAGTTCTCTCTTGCAGCCGCGCACCACAAGCCTTCCAGAGAGGCGATGACGGACCGGACCGTGAGTAAAGCGCTTTCCCGTGAATGAAAGCACTCATGTGCTTTTTTGGAAATGTGTTTCCTCGAGAAAGCCTCTCCTGGTGCAAGGTCCTCCTTTTCCAAGCAAATGTCTGCTTTAATCTGTCTTCTTTCTTGGATTAACTGAACCAAACACAAGTCACTCCTTTGGCCTCAGGGAGAGGCCGACTCTTCCTTCTACAAGATTACAACCCTGTAGTCACCTACCAGTCCCTCCGGCTGATGGAAGCCAGAAGACTGGGCTGTATTAAGAGATGGCTGAGGAAATGAATCGCACATTTTCACCCCCTTTCCCACCCAAAGAAAGTTGCTCCCAGATGTGGCGTCTGCTGTCCAGCTTCTGATTCAGAAACGGTTCAAGTAGGAGGTGGTGGCTTGGGCGGCAAAAAGCCCCGTGTGACGTAACCATCACGTGGCAACATATGCACATGCAGACAGAGGAGACGAACAGCAGTGGAGAAATTTAGAAGGGGGGCTCAGCGTCAGTCAATGGTTGGACCCCTACATGTCATAGGCCAAGATGCCAAATAGTGAAGTGATGTGGCCAGAGTCACACAGTGGCTCTACCAGCACCAGGAGTCAAGCCACCTCCAGAGTCCTGCTCCTTGGGCTCCTGACCTTATTTCCCATGTCACTCACAGCTGCTGAACATGACCCCAGCTGTCACTTGTGTAGCCCCCCCCACAACCAGGGGTTCAAGCATTTAGGGAATTTGGGCTGGGGATTGAACTCTGGCACATTCTACCTCCAAGCTACACCCCCAGTCTTATTTGTCTGTTTGGAAACAGGGTCTCGCTAGGTTGCAGAGAGTCTTGCTATGTTGCTGAGGCTGGCGTCAAGCCTGAGATCCTCCTGTTTCAGCCTCCCAAGAATTTGTCTTTTCTGCCAGACTTATGTTTCTCTTCTCTAACCTGCTCATTTATTTCTTTCAGGCCCCAGATTCACTGTGGAACTTTATACAGTAATGATTCAGAGTTTTATTTTATTTTATTTATTTTTTGCGATACTAGGGATTGAAACCAGGGACATTCTACCTCCAAGCGACACCCGTATTTTTTTTTTTTTTTTTTTTTTTTTTTTTGCAGTACTGGGGATTGAACTCAAGGGCATTTTACCCCCAAGCTACACCCCCAGCCCTATTTTTTATTCTTTATTTTGAAACCGAGTCTCACTAAGTTGCGGAGTGCCTCACTAGGTGCAGCTGAGGCTGGCCTCGAACCCGGATCTTCCGGTCTCAGCCTCCCAAATGCTGGGATTACAAGCGTGCGCCACCATGCCCAGCTCCACCTATTTTTTTTTAATTCTTTATTTTTAAACAGGGTCTCACTACGTCGTGGATGGCTTCACTTACATAGCTGAAGCTGGCTTCAAACCTACGATCCTCCTGTCTCAGCCTCCCAAGTACTGGGATTACAAGTGTGTGCCACCACGCCTGACTATGGTTCAGAATTTTAAAGGGTGTAGACAAAAATGAAGTGCACACAGTCAAGGATACTTACTAAATAGAGTGACAGAGCCCTATAAAAGTGGAGTATCAGGAATGGCCAAACATGGGTGATCTGAGGTTTCTAGTAGTGCTCGATACAATTTTTGTTTTTTTGTTTTTAAAGGAAGCGGGCAGAGTTTTCAAAAACCAGGCATAGAACAAGAAAGGCAGAAAAAAGAATGGGTGTTTATGGTGTGGGGAAGGAATTCAAGGCGATGGTGTCTTCCTGCTCAGACTCTCCCACGACGGCCCTGTCCTCTTTCCCATAGCTCACAAGTCACACTCTGGCCTCTGCACCCTCAGGCAACTGTCCCCTCATCTCTGTCCTCCCGTCATTCATCAGGGTCCTCCCCATCACCCTCTGTCCCCTCCCTGCCCCTGTAAACACCTCCTCAATCTTTCATTCTCCTCGTGTGTAACAGTGCTTTGAGGAAGATCTTCACCAACACCCAGGCCAGTTGTGGCCCCAGAGCACCTGTGTCCCGTGAGCAGAAGGGGAGTCCCAGGGAGGAGCAGCTGGAATCAACCTCGACCGTGAACCTGAGTGACTTAGATTTTGTTTACATGTTCTTCATCAAGAAAATGCTCTTCATCCCAGAAAGAGTGGACCGTACATGGCTAGGAGAGACAGAAGCCCAAGAAAGCACTGAACCGTGTTTAAAACACCAAGTCCTGGGCTGCTAGGTCTGTAACTACCATGGTGCTGAATTTCAGAGGCGGTGTGGGTCAAGCCTTGAGAAACCAGAAAGTGTCACATGAAGGAAAGAGGAGAGGCAGATTCTGAGCGTTGCAGATCAACAAGCTGCAGTAAATTCTAGAGCAGATTATGAAAGGGTACCCTGGGACCATCCTTACAGAAGAATGCTTTGGCCCCTGGGCTTTCAGTAAGAACGTGTCCTGCCTGGTTAATATTCTGTCCTGTTCTCATAGGATCATCAGATTGAGAGGTCAAGGAAGTATTACAAATGAGCAAATCTCAGATAAAAAATCTTACTTGAGCTAAAAATAATTTTTAAATTTTGTGTATGTGTATGTGTGTGTGTGTGTGTGTGTGTGTGTGTGTGTGTACATTTTTTCTTGTTACTAGGGATTGAACCTAGGGACATTCTACCTCCAAACCACACCCCCAAACGCATTTCATTTTTTATATTGAAGCAGAATCTCACTAGGTTGCTGAGAATCTTGCAACATTGCTGAGGCGGTCTTTGAATCTGTGATCCTCCTATGTCAGTCTCCCAAGTACTGGAATTACAGGCATATGCCATCACACCCAGTTAAAAGTAAAATATTTTCTTTCTTTTTTTTTTTTTTTGCGGTACCAGGGATTGAACTCAGGGGCATTCTACCTCTGAGCTATACCCCCAGCCCTATTTTTTATTCTTTATTTTGAAACTGAGTCTCACTAAGTTGCGGAGTGCCTCACTAGGTAGCTGAGGCTGACCGCAAACCCGGATCCTCCGGTCTCAGCCTCCCGAATGCTGGGATTACAAGCCTGCGCCACCACGCCCGGGGGTAAAATATTTTCTAAAAGGCTCCACTTTAAATTTCAGAAGCCCATAGGCCAGTATAACTCCTCTTAGAGGGTCACAGGGCACATAAGAACATAAGATTCTGAGAAGACCTGCACCAAAGAAACCTATTTAATATTATTCCACTGAAAACTGTCCCACAAGCTGAACAGGATGGAATTTCGTGCTTTTTATAATGTTTAAAATCAAATCACAAGCCGGGTGTGGTGGTGCATGCTTGTAATCCCAGCATTCGGGAGGCTGAGACCGGAGGATCCGGGTTCGCGGCCAGCCTCAGCTACCTAGTGAGGCACTCCGCAACTTAGTGAGACCCTGTTTCAAAATAAAGAATAAAAAACAGGGCCGGGGGTATAGCTCAGAGGTAGTATGCCCCTGAGTTCAATCCCCAGTACTGCAAAAAAAAAAAAAAAAAAAATCAAATCACAGAAGACTAGATGGGGTGTATTGGTGCACATCTGTAATCGCAGCTATTCAGGAGGCTGAGGCAGGAGGATCTTAAGTTCAGGCCAGTCTGGACAACTTAGTAAGATCCTGCCTCAAAATAAAATAAATAAATAAAAATAATAATAATAAGTAGGTCTGGCAATGTAGCTCAGTGGTAGAGCACCCTGAGTTCAATCACCAGTACTGCAAAAATAAAATAAGACAAAATACAATTACATTAAAAGAAAAACTGTTCCACAGAACACATGTGGAGAAAAAAAGGATGTTTTGGACAATTTTCAGCAAGGTAAAGTTTTGTCAAGCCTTTTATTATATAAACTGTGAAGGAGACAGAGAAACATGGGGTTAAAAATAGCTCATTGGAATCACAGCTGGGTACACAACTGTACCTAAAGGGCATGAATTAATCGATTAATAGCCACCCTGTGGAATGTCTCTAATGGAATATCTCAAGGTTCTGTCCTTGATCCTAGCAGGTTCAACGTTCTTATCAGTGACTTGCATCACAACATGAGGGCCTACTTTTTTAAATTTTCAGGTAATCTCAAGCCAGAGAGGCAGCTAATACACCATATAACACATTGAAACACTCCCTCAAAACCAGGAAATGAGTCTAGCAGACTCCCACTAAGACTTATTAGAATCAGTGGTGTAAGTATGTAATGGAATTCAACTTGACACCAGCTCATTGAAAAGGACCTGGGGTTAGAGCTACCCTAAGATCAGCCAGGCCAAACGTGTGAGGGGCCACTATGCTCTAACATCAGCGAAGCCATGCTGGACAGGCAAGGTGACCCCCAAGGCACACAGGGCTGGCGAGACAATCTGAACCCACCGCGTATGGTCTTCAGGTCTCGTCTCACATTTTGAGAGGGACACTGAGATATGGGAGCATGTTCACATAATAGCCAACATCAGGAGGGTTCTGGAGGACATGTGCCTGGGGAGGAAGGTCAGATGGTCTGTGTAGGAGAAGATCATGACATGTTGGTGACAACTGGCATTGGGAGGCAGTACAGCACGGTAGAAAAGAAGTGAAATTGTACTTAAATTTTGGCTCCAGTACTCTAGGCTGGGTGACCTTGGGCAAATTTCTTAATGTCTCTGGGCTCCAGAGTCCTCAGATGAGACATCCTCATCTTTATGTAGTGGTTGTTGGGATGGGCCTGGAGCAGAGCTGGTGGGCAGTGAGTGTGCCTCCTCCCTTTCCCCATGGGAGGTATGGCAACCTTAGCAATGAGGAGAGAAAGCGATGGACTTGCTGTCATTCCAGGGAGGACATCCAGACCAATGGGAGGATCCCCCAAGGGGAGATTCAGCTGGCTGAAGAAAAGGAGAAGCTCTATAATAAGCAAAGGCTGGAAAACAAAGGAGCAGGCCCACTTGCCTTTAAGTTGACACTGGAACTTCCACGGTGTCTATAGAAAGATCTCTGCTTTGGGTGGGAGATGGAATTAGACCCCTTTCAATTCAGATTCACAGTTCAGAGTCAATTGGACTGTTGATTGTTTTCTTCCGTAGTTAATGTATATATTCAACCTCCATTCAATACCATGAGAACTTATTTAAAATCATTCTTTGGCCATGCCCTCTGTGTGGGTTCTTTCTCTTCTATTTTGGAGTCCCCATCATGGCCTAGTGCAGGCGCTTGTTCACAGAGGGCGCTTAATGATTGTTAAGGGACTAGTAAGAGAGCTCTGTGTACGCTGTGGACTCACACTGTGTTCCAATCTTGGCTCTGCTTCTTGGCCATGTTATTTTCCAGGACTCCATTTCATCATCTGAAAACTGAAGTCAGTAATTACAGCTTTATGAGATAAAGTTGGATAGGGTATTTTAAGTCCCTAGGAAAATGGTAAATTTGTAATAAATGACAGATATCATTATTTTTGTAGCTGCTATCAGAATGAACATAAATCCCTATATAATACTTATATAGAGATTTTCTTACTAATGAGTAAGAGGCTTAGGGATCAAGTGGTTCTTTCTACATCTCCTTATTTCAAAATATTTTCTCATAAATGGTGTTCTTGGTTATTATGCTTTAAAGTTTACTTAAGTCAATTCCCATAGTTTTAGCAGCATTTGTGACTGGGGCAAAGACGAATCAACTGGAAATGAGAAAGGGAAAGGGAGGGGGAAGGAGGAAGGGAGGGAGGGAGAGAGAGAGAGAGAGAGAGAGAGAGAGAGAGAGAGAGAGAGATTGATTGAGATTGAAGAAGGAATGATTCACCCTACCCAGAAAATTGACGACGGGGCCAGTGCTGGTCAGAAACACCCACACACCCACATGGACATGTGGAACACTTGTTATGCATCTGTCCCTACTGGCCAACTAGTGACCCCCCAGCTGTGGCCACATAGGAACTGGTCCTGCCTTCTTCCCATTGTTCCCAGAGAACATGTCTTGTGGGCATGCCTTGGGTGCTCTATGAGATCCTCTGGCCAGTCCTGCACCTTGATTAGTGGCTAGTCCGGTATGGGTGTGACCTGAACTTAGAGGTGATTGACCAGGAAAGGAAGGGATTTTTGAAAAGCAGAGATGCTTTTCAAAAATTTTAACTGCAAAAAGTAGCATAAATTTTACCACTTTATGGTGTTAAGAATATTCACATTGTTATGCAACTCCCAAACTCCTTTCATTTTGCAAAACTAAAACTCTATATCCATTAAACAAAAATCATTTATTTCCTCTCCCCCTGGTCCCTAGCAGCTACCATTCAACTTTCTGTTTTCATGAATTCAACTACTTTAGAAACCTCATGTAAGTGGAACCATACAATCTTCAACTTTTTTCATCTTATTTCACTCAGCATATGTCCTCAAAACTCATTATTAGGAAGCTCGAGCAATGTAATTCACAATAGACAAAAGGTAGAAGCAACCCAAGTGTCCATCAGTGGCTGAGTGGATAAACAAACTATGGTATATCCATAGAGTATGTTAGCTATGTTAGCCAATATATATATATATATATATATATATATTGGTGCAACTGTCACCACAGTCAATTTTAGAACATTCTCATTACCTCAGAGAGAAGCCCTGTCCTCTCTAGCTATTGCCTTTTCCTTTACCTCCTCCCCATAGTCTTAGGCAATCACTCATCTACTGTTTGTCCCTACAGATTTTCCTACTATGAACATGTCCTGAAAATGGAATCATATAATATGTGGTCTTCTACGACTGGATTCTTTCACTTCCTATAATGTTGTTAAGGTTTACCCACATTGTAGCATATATCAGTATTTTATTCTTTTTGATGGATGAATACAAATGAATATATATATATATATATATTCATATATATATATTCATATGTATTTAATTAAAAGTTTTTCTTTGTAATAAGAGCATCTAACATAGTATCTATCCTTAGACAATATATATATATATATATATATATATATATAGTACTACAGATTGAAACCTGGTTGTTCTACCTCCAAGCTACACCCCAGACCTGTTTTATTTTTTATTTGGAAACAGGGTCTTGCTAAGTTGCTGAGGACCTTGCTAAGTTGCTGAGGCAGGCCTCAAACCTGCAATTCTCCTGTCTTGGCCTCCCAAGTACTGGGATTACAGGTGTGTGCCATCTCACCTGGCTCAGCAAAATTTTAAGTGTACAATGCAATATTGTTAAGTATGGGCACTCTGCCATACAGTAGATCTCAAGAACTCACCCATCTTGAAGACAGGAAACTTTTGTACTCTTTAATCAGTAGCTCCCCTTTTCCTTCTTCTCCAGCCCTGACAACCATTCTTCTACTCTCTGACCCTATTTGACTGTATTAGATTCCTCATAGAAGTGGGATCATACAGTATTTGTCCTTCTGTGTCTGGCTCACTTTACTTAGCATAATGTCTTCTAGGTCCAACTGTTTTGGATGGCAGATTTCTTTCTCTTTTTTTGCTCAAGGCAAAAATAATATTGTATTTTATGTATGTATATTTCCTTCCTTTCCTTCCTTCCTTCCTTCCTTCCTTCCTTCCTTCCTTCCTTCCTTCCTTCCTTTTTGTGGTACTTGGGGTAGAATCCAGGGACATTCTACCTCTTAGCTACACTCCCAGCCGTATTTTATTTTCATTTTGAAACGGTATCACTAGGTTGATGAGAGTCTCACTACTTGCTGGAGCTGTCCTCAAACCTTCCATCCTCTACAGGTGTGCACCGCATTTTCTTTATCCATTCGTCCTTTGGTAAACATTTAGATAGTCCATATATAGGCTATTGTGAACAGTACTGCAATGAACACATGAGTACAGATAACTGCTTGAGATTCTAACTTCAAATTCTTTAGCTATATACCCAGAAGTGGACATGATAGACCATATATGGTACTTCTATTTTTAATTTTTTTTTTTTTTTTTTTTGCGGTACTGGGGATTGAACTCAGGGGCATTCTACCTCCGAGCTATACCCCCAACCCTATTTTTTATTCTTTATTTTGAAACAGGGTCTCACTAAGTTGCGGAGTGCCTCACTAGGTAGCTGAGGCTGGCCACAAACCTGGATCCTCCTGTCTCAGCCTCCCAAATGCTGGGATTACAAGCGTGCGCCACCACGCCCGGCTCTATTTTTAATATTTTTGAGGAAACGCCATAGTAGCTGTCTTCCATAGTAGCTGTACCAATTTACACTCCCTCCAAGTGTACAAGACTTCTTCCTTTTCTAATATTTTTTTTCTTTAAGCCTTTTGTTTCCATACAATTCTTTTTGCCTGATTTTTCTGGGGTTACCTGTGCTTTCAGTGCATATCCAAGAAGTCACTTCTAGCCAAGTCCAATGGCTAGAAGCCTTCTCCCATATTCTTGTAAGATTTTTGCCATTTCAGGTTTTACATTCAAGCATCTAATCTTTATTTGATTTTTGTGTGCAGTATGGAATGGTGTAGTTTAAATGAGTGAATGTCACAGTATATAAAATATTCTAGCTTAACAAAGCTGTTATAAGAAAATTAAAGATCCTTACTTGGGAGGCAGAACTGATGGGACCTGCTCCTCTATTCTCTGTCCTTCTGTTTATTTTCCCTTGTCTATGGGCCCAACTTTCTCCACTGCCCAAGGAGAAACATGTTGTCCTATGACTTACTTACTCTACATTACAGCCAGCTCAGAGCCCCTAATAAGGAATCTATAACCCATCTCCAAATCCCTGGGACAGAGACGTGTTTGCCCAGCCTGGTCGATGCCAGGAAGCAAGGCTGCCTGCTTAGCAGGGCTGTGCAGGATAAGCTGTTCTGATCCTCAGAGGCAATAAGAGTTTATTTTCAGATTTTTTTTTCAGATAGAACCAACATTTAATGAGCACCCTCCATGTGCCATGTTCTGTGTCAACTGCTTTCACAAGCTTAATCCCATTTAATCTCTTATCTACACTGTCCGAAAGCTTGTGCTGACTCAAAGAAAACATGTTCAATTGGGTTCAGTTTGTGGTGTATGCATAATGTCACATCAGGGCCACAGCTGGTAAAATCATCAACCCGAGGGGAGGAAGAGGCCTCCTGAGATGGGATTACCAGCCACAGAACCTGGTTACCAGAGGCTGGGGTTTCAGCTCACCAACGCACAGGGCTCAGGGCTACTCACACTTGGGGAGCTACATTTAGCCAGCAGAGGTGTGGCTAAACAGTGCTTCAAAACCAGTCTGCCAGGAAGAGAGTCCACTACAAAAACCTTTTTGGTTTTTAAACATTGGTAATCTGTACGTTCCCCATATAAAAATCCTCCTGACACTACTTTTTAGAGAGAATGATCGCTAGTTCCTGGGATTGAAGGTGGTGAGTGAGACACAGGAAAATCCATTTTCTTTAGCTTAATCAATGTTTGCAGAGTAGGCTGAATCCAAATCCAAACCACATTTTCCAAAAAGATTTTTCCTCTTAATTCTCAAATCCATGTGTATTATATGAGAAATCTAATCCGTATGTTTCTTACTCATTTACACTTAACTCATCAAAGCGTTTCCTCTGAAGAACTATTTGATGTCCAAGGAGACTTTAAAGACTTTTTTCTTTTAACGAGCCTTTGTTCTTGGAAATAAAGAAGCTGCTGAAGTTGTATAGGCAAAGAATAAATGAACTTGAACCCTAGAAAGGTTAAGCTTTGTTTCAAGTAGGTTCTATATTCGGAAGAAACAACTTTGGGAATGAGCTCTTTTTCTTTTAATTTTTTTTTAAAGGAGAGCCTCTTAATGGATGCCTAGATTTTCATGCCAAAACAATTTCCTCTCCAACTGATGGTAGGCACCCTTAGGTGGTAAAATTCTCCCGAAGGCACTCTGAGGAGGTCTTCAACTTTCAGTTGGCAAAGGCCACACCTAATTTTGATCTCGATCTGATAACTTGTGACAAAATCTGCCCAGAGGAAGATGAGTCCTTGTAAGAGTCCCTGCAGGTGCTGTTGGAAAGAGCCAAGCTCCTGACTGAGAGAATTGCCAAGAATCCAGAGGGCTGGGCCACCTCACCTGTCCCTCCAAGCATGACCCTGCCCAAGCCATCCCAGAGAAAGTGAGCTCAGAACCTATCCCATTCCCACACTTGGAAATTTTTTCTATCATTTGCCTCTTGCTTTCTATTAATCCTTCATTCACGTCCTGTTTTACCATATCTCCTAGCAAAGCTGTGTCCTGGGGCTTCAAGGGCTGGAGAGAGATGGAAGATGTTGCTCTTGCCTCTGAGAAATTCATCATTTCATGGGAGAGAAAGCAACCCAAGTGAGAAGTTCATCAGCTGTGTCCTTGGTGGGTATCCTGGACTTCCAAGAAGGCAAGGATGGTCATGGCCTGGTGGCACCTGGGAAACTTCCAAGAGCAGATGGGCCATGAGGTCTGAAACAACCGCCTAAGCATTGACATGACTACACCCAGAGGAAGACACAGGCACCCTCAGCTGACATCAGCTGGACACTCCTTCAAAGAGATGTGTTAAAACCTTTGGTTGATGTTCACCTGCAAGAGAGACGGAGTGATGACTGTGGAGAGCATGCAGGACCCAGGGTGGCAGGGCTCATTGTCCCTCTTGGCTCTACAGTTCTGCTCTGTCCGAGAGCATCCACCCCTGCAGAACCACAGCCGTGCAGCCCGTTACCTGGCCAGCCCAGACCATCAGTTACTCCTTCTCATGCCCCTGGGAATCTCACAGACCAAAAATACTCTCCTCGCATTCTAGTAAATACAAATTTCTTCATCTCAATGCATTTATAGTGACGTTTAGTTCCTTTTGTGGTCTATTTTTGGACATCTGTCTGACTCAGAAAACACGAGGCATATGCAAATATTTGGCTCACTGCATAGAATGAAGGAACAAGCGTAAAGTCTATGGTGTAAGGAACCAGTATTTGCTTAGTTTCTCCTATGTGTCAGTCTAGTCATTGGTGTCTTCCAAACACGTTATTTATTCTGTGTCAGCACTACAGACACTGCGATGGCCATTATAAAGGTAGGAAGGAGATACATAGAGGTCAACTCACTTGCCCATAGGCAGCAAATAAGGAATGGAGCTTGAATAGAAACCCAACAAAGGTTAGGCCCACATAAGAATAGGCTTTGCAAATCCCAGTAAGAGATTTTCTTTTCTTTTTTGGTTCTGGAGGTTGAACCCAGGGGCAGTCTACCTCTGAGCTATACCCTCAACTCTTAGTATTTTGAATATATATTTTTGATGGTACTGGGGATTGAACCCAGAGGTATTCTGCCTCTAAACTACACCCCCAACCCGTTTTATTTTGAAATTGAGTTCTTGCTAGGTTGCTGAGGGTCTCATTAAATTGCTGAGGATGGCCCCTAACCTGAAATTCCCCTGTTTCAGCCTCCCAAGTACTAGGATTAGAGGCATGTGCCACCAAACCCAGCTAATTTTTTAAAAATTTTGAAATGGTCTTGCAAAATTGCTGAGGGTCTTGCTAAATTGCTGAGGCTGGCCTAGAACCTGTGATGCTCCTGTCTCCGCCTCCCAAGTACTGGGATCACAGGCCTGCAGAACCTGGCCCAGTCAGGAGTTTTCTACTAGGCCACATTGCCTCCCATCCTGATGAGAGGTTAGGGGTCTTGGTGGAGACTTTCGGAGGATTGAATAAGAAGTGCAGGCCTGCCTGTGGGAATTGAATGCCGAGTCCTGGGGATGCGTCTGAGTTTTCCTGGGCTATGATGAGAGCACGACCTGGAGTGGTGAAGAGGAGAGATGGGGAGAGCAGCGAGGAGCCACCGAGAAACCTTCGGACTGATGGGAAGGCAGCACGGTGGGAAGCAGAGCAGCTAGAAAGGCCATGGCAGCCAGAGAACTGGCTTTGAGGACTGCAGCTGGAACGGTCAGCACTGAGGGTGGAGGGGGAAGAATAGAAGTTTCTGGTCTCGAGAGAACACTGGTGACATTGGAACCTGAATGCCAGGGAAGGGTATGGGTCTCAGGAGGAGGATGCGGAGTCTGTGGTGTTTGAGGTTCTGGAGAACTTCAGAGTCCAGGCTTCCACTCTGGGCTGGACCAGAGAACTGGCCTCCTGTTGAGTCACTGAAGGCCAGGGTGAGGCCTGGGGATGGATGGGGCCACTGGGCAAGAAAGAAGAACATCCCACTGACACTGAGCCTAGGGTACCATCTGACCATGTCTCTTATGATGCAGCACTGCTGCCTCCATGGGGGAGTGCTGGAGACAGAGGGATGCTTCAGGTTGTCCCAGTGACGGGGGATGCTGCCAGCCTATGATGGGTGTGCATGGTACCCAGGGATACAGGATGCTCTGCAGTGCACAGGGTAGTGCTTCACAATGAAAAATGACTCTGGAGTCCTGTTGTTTCCAATGTCCTACTGGGCTTTCTTTTAGGTAAAAAAAAAAAAATCCTGCTTCGAAGTCTGAGCCCAGAACCTAATTACAGTTTCTATGTATCTGTAGATTTTGCTCCATTTAAGCTTATACTCATTTTCACAGGACTATAAACATATATATAGAAAGAAAATTGTACTTTGTTTTGTTGGAACTTGACTGAGTTGTTGAAGTTTAGATAATCACGTCTCTGATGGTGATACCGCTGTTACCGTTGCAGGGCTGACCTGCTTTGACAGCTATCCTGTCGATGGTGATTGCACCTGTACATTCCAGCACTTGATTACTTTGTCTTCAGGCATTCAAGTCTAACCATGAGTTGAAATGCACTTTTCCTATAGATTCCTTTCCTTTAGACTTTATCTTACAGTTAGGTCATTATACATTTTTTGAAGTTGTAGATGAGTTACATTACCTATGAAATTTCATTTCAGAGAGTGAAAGGGCTGTTGCAAATGATTATAAGGAGGAGTTGGGACTAACAGGGTCAAAAACTAGGCTATCACTCTCTGAAAGAAATATAATATGAAAACCAAATAAAAATTTAAAATTTCTATAGCCACCTTAAAAAAATGAAAGAATGGAATATTATTTAGCCTTAAAAAGGCAGTAAATTCTAACACATGCTACACCATAGATGATGCTCGAGGACATTATGCTAAGTAAGAGAAGCCAGTCACAAATAGATAAATCAGTGAGTCCACTTAGATGAGACCCCTATAGTAGTCAAATTCATAGAAATGGAATATGCAACGGTGATTGCTGGGACTGGAGAGAGGGACAGATAAGGAATGATTGTTTAATGAGTGTAGAGTTTCTAGAGATCTTTTTTACAACAATGTGAATATACTTAACACAACTGACCTGTTCATTTAAAGAATGCTTAAAAAGCCAGGCACAATGACACATGCCTATAATCTCAGTAATTGGAAGTCTGAGACAGGATCACAGGTTTGAGGCCAATCTTAGCAAGACCTCAGCAACTTAGTGAGACCCTATTTCAAATAAAAAATGAAATAGGGCTGTAGGTGTAGCTCAGAGGTAGGATGCCTCAGGTTCAATCCTCAGTATAAAAAAAAAAAAGTGAAGATGGTAAATCTTATGTTATTTCTTTCTTAACACACACACATACAACCTAAAAGGAACAGAAGAAATTAACTTTAATAGTATAACTTATTTACTTCAATATATTCAAAATGAATGCTATCATTTCAATGTGTAATCAATCAGTATAAAAATGACCAATGAGACATTTTATACTCTTGTACAAAGTCTGAAATCTGTGTACATTTTATACCTATAACGCATATCAACCAAGAATGGCTACATTTCTATGCTCAGTAGCCATGTGGCTAGAAGCTATTCTATCGGACCGCATAGCTCTACATAATAGTTGACACTTGTTGAGCAGATTTTAAGTGGTAGGCACTGCACTGAGTCCTTTTCATAGGATGACTCTTTTAATCCTCATGAGGGACCTATGAGCTAGGCACCAGTGTACAGAAACTCAGAGACCTTGAGTAGCACGCCTGAGGTCAAGCAACACTGTGTAGCCAGGTGGAGAGCTGAGCCCAGGCATCTGGCCTCCAGAGAGCCTGCCTTAACCACTGTGCTGTGAGCACCCTCAGCAGTAGTACTTTTTCTCAGACTCCTTTTCTGGTCAACTAGCAGTCTACACAGCCTTTCTTCATAGAGGGATGCTAAAAGTTTGCTTCCATGGGCCTGGAATAGCTGGGCCACAGCTGGGCAGGTTTAAGGCATTGAGGACCTGTCCAACCATCCAGGGATCCAGTTAGAGTATCTTTCCCTGCCTGTTTGAGGGGCACAGTAGAGGTGCTGGCCAGATGTCTGAGTAGCACCCTCCTGCAGAGTTTGGGGATTGAACTCAGGGCCATTCTACCTCTGAGCTATATCCCCAGTCCTATTCTAGTTTTTATTTTGAAACAGAGTCTCACTAGGTTGCTGAGAATCTCACTACATGGCTGAGGCTGGCTGCGAACCTGCGATCCTCCTGTGTCAGCCTCTCAAGTTCTGAGATTTACAGGCATGCGTCACCATGCCTGTCTTCTGCAGTGTTCTCTTATTCATTTCCATGTGGGGAGAAAGCAGGTCTGGAAAATCCGGACATAACACAGATGTGGCAGAAAGACTGTGTCCCAACACACACATCTAATAAAGGTTTGCTACCAGGACCTTGCTGGTGAATTGCCTGCATTCCAATAATTGTTTCTTCTAAGTTTTCTTTAATAAAGACAGATTTCTTCATTTCCTGGGGCTCCCTCAAGATTATACTGACAACTTCCCCATTAATTATCAAATTATGCCCCATCACAAAATGATTACATGTGCTTCCTACCTAAACACCTCCCCTCATTTATGAAAAGTCTCATTTAAACTAATATGCTTTTAACTTGCTTAATTTCAACACCTCCATAGAGACTACTAATGAGCTGATTCCTTGCCCGGCTGGTCCCTCGGCCCTTCCTTGTGTTTTCTGTTCCAAGACCAATTTTGATCCTGCAGCACAGGAAAGGGGAGTTCTTGCCCTTTGAGTCAAATGCTTGGTGGGAGTCTTTCTTGAGTGATGGGTCTACTTAAACAGGTGACCTCGAGTCTGAGCCCCCCACAAAAGTGAGGCTCTACTTCCTATTTCCAGAAACATGAAAATTGCCTAAGAGCAGGACCACAGGAGTAAAACAGCCTTCCAGTTTCGACTGGGCAGCTTAATGAATCAGATAATTATACCCAGATTCCCTTTACAGGGGCCTCTTAATTATTATTTAATAAAGAGATGATTCCAGGCTGTGACCCGCAAGGCTGGCGGCATTCTAACCACAGCTGAAGAAGCGCTGCCTCCCAGATGTTGTCCTCCTCTGGCAGGGGGACAGGGTGCTTTGCAGGGACCTCAGCTTTGCCTTATGGAGAAAAGTGTGTGCCAAGAACACCTCCTCCTGGCGCTGCCTTCTCCAAGGTGTCAGATGGGTCACGTCACCAGAGTGCTGGGAATCAGGTCAGTCTGTTCCTCCGATTAACTCTGATCTCATTCCGTTGGCAGTGGGCAGCAGCCTGGAGCCCGGCTGCCTTCCTGAGGCTGCACAGTCATGCCAGGGCTTCTGGGAGCAGGAAGAGCTGACGAGTACACACCCTGTGCCAAGCTGGGCTCTAAGTGCCCCCTTCAGTTTTCACATAGGTCTCGCTCTGCTTCTCTTTCCATTTTACAGATCCAGAAGCTGAGGCTCGCTCGGGTTATGCACATTTCCAAGGTCACACAACTCATAATTGGGAGAGCTGGGATTTGAACTCACATATTTCTAACTCCAGAGCATAAAGACTCTTATGCCATATTGCCAAGGATTAGCTGGCAGGGAGGAAACATTGGGCTATTTTTGAGGCAAGAACCTTGGTAGTTATCTAAGCTGTCTTTTGTCATCAATATTGACGGTACTGATCACACTCCGGCCCTTGTGCAGGAGCAGGTGCAGTCGACCCTGGTAACTCCATCCCAGCCATAGTCCTTAGACCAGGGTTGAACACATTATTCCAGTCAGTCTAATAGGAAGCCTTCCTGGGGTTTTTGTTTGTTTTGGGGGGTACTAGGGATTTAACCCAAGGTATTCTCCTCCCAAGCTGTACCCCAGACCTTTTTTTTTATTTTGGAAATTTTTTTTTTATTTTGCTAAATTGTGGAGGGTCTTGCTAAGTTGCTGAAGCTGGCCTTGAACCTGTGATTCTCCTGTCTCAACCTCCCAAGTACTGGGATTATAGGTCTGTTCCACCACATCAGGCTCTTCCCTGTGTTTTTTAAAATTGGAACTGAAAAGCCGAGAGTGGTGGCACACACTTGTAATCCCAGCATTTGGGAGGCTGAGACTGGAGGATTCGGGTTCGCGGCCAGCCTCAGCTACCTAGTGAGGCACTCCGCAACTTAGTGAGACCCTGTTTTCAAATAAAGAATAAAAAATCGGGCTGGGGGTATATCTCAGAGGTAGAATGCCCCTGGATTCAGCCCCTAGTACCACACACACACAAATGGAACTGAAAAAAAGATAAGTGCGACTAGGTGGATGAGAGCCCTAGGCTGCTGCCGGTCTGATGCAGGCTAAAGGAGAAGATGATATTGACAACACAGAGAGAGAGACAGAGAGAGGGAGAGAGAGAGAGAGAGAGAGGGAGAGAGGGAGAGAGGGAGAGAGGGAGAGAGAGAGAGAGAGAGAGAGAGAGAGAGAGAGAGAGGCTTCCAGGGGCATTTGTTATCGTTTGGGTCTGGAATTTCTCCTAAGGCTCATGTGCTGAAGGCTGCGTCCCCAGTGCAGCCCCAGTGTTCAGAGGTAGAGCGTGGGGGAAGTGATTAGATCCTGAGGACACTGATCTTATCAATATATTGGTCCATTGATGGGTTCATAATTGAATGAACTATTAGGAAGTAGAAACCGTAGGATGTGGGGCCCAGCTGGAGGAGGTAGGTGACAGGAGGTGAGCCCTGGAAGGGCATATCTTGTTCCCAGTCCCTTCCTCACCCTCTCCCACCTGCCACCAGGTAAGCAGCTCTGTTCTACCACATGCTCCCTGCCATGATGTTCTGCCTTGCCAGAGGGAGAAAGTGATGCAGCCAGGTGAGCATGGACTGAAACCTCTGAAACTCTGAGCCAAAATAAACCTTTCCCCCTATACGTTGATTTTCTCAGGTACTTTATCATAACAATGAAAAACTAACACAGCATCAAAGTCCCTGATTCAAGTCCCAGAGGTGCAACCCTTGTATTTCCTACAATTCAGTTACATAAACCAATGATTACCTTTTTACTCAAGCTAATTCTAGTTTAGGTTTCTATTGTTTGTGATTAGAGCAGTTCTAAAACACCATGCTCTGGAACCTGGTCTACTAGGAACAGTGGGGGAGTTTCTGCAGAGCTTTAATCTGTACTTTAAGAAGGCAGTCATGGTTTGGCAGAGGCAGGAATGATAGAAGTGATGCTGGAATCAGGAGACCAGCAAGGACCATCTTGGAGTGTGGCGTTGATCCACGGGAGAGGTGATGAGGGCCAGAACCAAGGCAGATGGTGTGGACCAATGGGGATGGATTGAGTCAAGAGACGCTTCACTGGTGCAAGTTTTTAGGCTTAGTGATTGATTAAAATCAGGGAGAGGATGCAATGGCATTGACTGATTAGGAAATGGGGGGCAGAATCGACTCAGGGGAGGTGAGAGGAGGAACAATACGTAATAAGCTTGGCTGTGCATAGCTGACTGTTGTCCAGCGGGGAGTGGCTCTTTTAAGCTGACACAATATGTTCTGGCACAATCACCTGCTGCTCACAGCCTCCATCGTGACCTACTCATCTTAGCCTGTGCCTCATGCTCCATGCTTCTTGCTCCCAGCAATCTGGGTCATCAAACTTTTCTTATTTTTGTCCTTGAATTAACCTGAAGATTTGCCAGGACTGGCATCATCTTCCTGGTAGAACTTGGGCACCTTTCCATGGGATTCTGCTCCTTCCTGCTGCTCAGTTAAATTGAGCCACCTTGGATTACTCCCTCCCTGGAGTGGAGGGAAAGTATGGCTAGCACTGTTAAAAACAAACATGGGAGTCATGCTGTGGAACAGGGACTTGAGCCAATTTGGCCACTTATGTTGTTCTGTTCTTTTTGCAAGATATCTGTAGTCTACCATAGTTAAAAGAAGATAAGGATCAGAGATCTCCTCTTCCATGACTGCCCAGCTAAGGATATGAGTGTGCTGCATTGAAAACAAGACCCAGACCAAATTCTGCTATTCATAAAAGCAGTTACCAATAAGCAGGCTCTATAATAATGTACAAGCATTTTTTTCCTAAGCTTGTTGAAATCTTTGCTTTCTGTCTGACACACACCTTGCATGATGAGAAAATATTCTGGTGGCAGAATTCAGCATAGCTACTAGTCAGACTCAGGCAACAGAGTGATCTGTTAAGTGTAGCACACAGGACCAGATGGTCTTAGGCTCGGTGAGCAATTATGAAAGGGGTAGGCTGTCAAACTTGAAAAATTCTTACACTGTGCTTATGCAGCATGGAGGGCCCAGATTGTATTTCTAGCCATCCACATACCTTGTGCACCACTCGGGTCAATGATGAAAAATCATTTCTAACCCCATTATACAAATGAACAGGCCTATAGTGCTGAAGATAAAAATTGCTGAAGTTCTTGCAGAAATGACCTCTGCAGTGAGTGTGGACTTCCAATTAGAGTCTTCCCAAGTTAATGAAACACTCTGGAGTGTGCATTCCTGAGGAGGCTACTTCATGTGTATATTCGTTAGCCTCTCATCACTGTGACCAAAATACCTGACAAGAACAACTTCTAGGAGGAAAGATTTATTGTGGCTCCTGATTTCAGAGGTTCCAGCCCACAGTTGGCTGACTCCATTGCCTTGGGCCTGAGGTGAGGTAGAACATCGTGGCAGAAGGCTGTGGTGGAGGACAGCTGGTCAGTTCATGGCGGGGAAGAGAGAGAAAGAAAGAGACAGTGAGGAAGGGACCCGGGACATGATCTATTTCTCAGGAGTACATCCCCAGTAACCTACTTCCTCCAATAGACCATTCAACTATCAATGGATCAATCTACCCAGGAGGTCAGAACCTTTAAGATCCAATCACTTCCTAAAGGTCCACCTCTGGACATTGCTTTTGACATGTGAGTTTTTGCGGGGACATTTCAGATCAAGACCACAACAACATGTTAACAACTCACTCCTAGGGTGTTGATTGAAACCAACGCACATTCCTTGGCCCATGCTGACATATTTAAAAATAAATCCTGTGTAGTATCTTTCATGCTGTGCACCTGCCTCAGAACCTTTGGATAAGGTATTTTCTGCAGATAATGTCTTCATCCCGTCCTCATCCATATGCCTGAAAAACTACTATTCAACCCAGGGCTAACATGGATGTCACCTCCTGCAGAAAGCCTTCTTGATCTGCGCCTCGAAAAGGCAAAGTTGAGTGCCTCTCCCATGTACTCTTGTGGCTGGCATGCTTTTGTAGTGTTAACTTCTATTTCTAGAGTCAGGTGGTCTTTCTCCTTCTCTTTACTATTATTCACACTTTCTGTAGACCTAGTGCCAAGCAGAAAATATACTCGATTTGTATATAAATTAAATTCAAAAATGACCTAATGTGTTTTCCTTCATCCATGCTTCCCATCAGTATATTAGAAGAAGGGTCACCTTGCTGGGTGTGGCAGCACACCTCTGGAATCTTGATACTTGAGAGGTTGAGATAGGAGTATTGCAGGTTGGAGACCAACCTCAGCAAGACTCTAAGAAACTTAGCAAAACCCTTGTTTCATAACAAGAAATGAAAGGGCTGTGGGTGTAGCTTGGCAGTAGAATGCCCCTAGGTTCAATCCCTAGTACCAAGAAAAAAGAAGAAGGAGGAGGAGGAGTCGTTGTCATCACTAACCTGTGTGGTTGACCAAAAAGTCAAAAATTAAAACAATCAGTGAAAAGGGGATGAATGATACAAAACCCCAGAAAGATTACAAATTTAAGAATAACTTGGAAATGAATGATCAAATATAGAAATACTGTTTGTTTTTGCTTTACTTATTTGTTATTGGTACTGGGGATTGAAACCATGGTACTCTCCTTCTGAGGTATACCGGTATATCTCCACTTCTTTTTATTTTGAAATGGGGGTTTTGTTAAGTCGCTGAGGCTGGCCTTGAACCTGTGACCCTCCTGTCTCAGCCTCCCAAGTCCTAGGATTACAGGTGTGCACACCTGTGCTGAGCTTTGTTTTTACTTGAAATGCTCTGAGTCTTCTCTGCATTTGTTCTTGGGGTGAGCTCTGGAGCTGGGGTTGTGGCAAATATCTTCTGCATTTTCTGAGCTCTGATTTTATCAGAGAGAGAGACAGAGAGACAGAGAGAGAGAGAGAGAGAGAGAGAGAGAGAGAAACATAAGCCTCACTTTTCCAGTGCTTCCCATGAGTATGTGATTCTTGGGGGAGTGAAGGTGGGAGGTGCTGTCTCTCAGACAGAAAGCCCACCAGCAGGACACTGGCCTCATTTTGTCCACCCCAGTCCAAATATACAGACTTGGACTTGCATTTGCCAGAGTGCAGCTGAGCAAATGGTGGTGAAAGGCTGCTCCACCTATTCAGCTCCACACCTAAGTGGCTAAATGGGGTTATCAAAGTAAGAAAATGGACTTGGCAGAAATACTGAGATCCAGGTCATTTATCCAGAGGGACTCTTCCTTTGCAATTCTGAGTCTGTCGTTTTAAATAAGACCAGGCCTACGTCTCATTGAGCACTTTACTTCATTTAAATAAAGAGTGAAAAAGCGAGAGAGGATGATGTGGAACTTACGCTTTTGAAATATGTAAAGTTTATGCTTTCAGATTATGTGGGAACTAGTGATGGCTGTTCCCAAGGCCTGCAGGAAAAGCAAGTAGAGGCTAGGGAAGGGAATAATTCCCATTTCTCTTTTGCTCCTTTATCTCCAGCCCCCCCTCCCCATTCTCACCTCCTAGTCCTACATGACAGAGTTACACCAGGATTGGTGTTCTGGGCATGGACACAATACAAGAATATTCTCCAACACAGAGTCCCAAACTGTAGTTCTAGGAAACAGATTGGGGAGTGGCCACTAAGAATCCATGCTGCTGCCTTTTCAGTGGGAGCTGGACAGGTTCCTACAGCCTGGTGCTTATTAGTCTTCCTTACCAGCGAACAAAGGATCCTCTGAAAAGCTCTTGGATAATTTAAATGAAGGTTACTTTGTGAACAAAATCTGGCAGCCTTGTGGTCTTTGCTCTGGCAATTTGTAAAAATGGTCAGAAGGTTTCATAAAAGGCACCCAAGCCCTCATCTGAAATACTTGGAAGGCCAGAGAGGTTTGAGAACTCAGAGTTTTTCAAATCTTAGAGCAGTGACACAGTAGCTGACACTTCTGTGGAGTCTGAGTAAGCCCCCAATAAATCATCATGTGGACATTTCTGCAGAAAACATAACTATTCTCAAGCGAGGCTTCAAGACCAGGAAGAACTTCATGGGTGCAGGACAGCGGGGTTTGCCACCAAATGAATTGTGAAGATAAGTTTTCGGTTTTCAGAGTTGTTGGAATTTCAGAATTTGGGGATCAGAGATCATGGACCTGTAATCCCATTTTCCTGAGTGGAGATATTGCCCAGTTTCACCTTCTTGAGAGGAAAGACTCTAATTTCACCCCCAACCCACCAGTAGGTTCAGGCACAGAAGCTGGACACCTTTTGGTAATGGGCAGGAGCCCCTCCCTCCAGCATTTCCTCCCCAGGGACTTTCTGAATCTCTGTGCGTGTGTTTTCATCTTTCTTTCTTTCTGCTTTCTGCTTCAGGCAGTATTGGCTTGGTCGCCCCCGCTGATCCCCGTGGTGCTGAGGCCAAACAGAGTAATGGCTGAGGACTGCTGACACTTTGTGTTCAGAAGAACTTGGTTGAAATCCTGCCTCCGGCTCCCTTCTGCTGCCTGTTGGATTCTGGTAGCTACTTAACCCCTCTGAACCTCAGCAGATCAGCTATAAACCCTCATGCAGGGTTATATAAAAATTAAATGAGACTACATGATTGCTTACATTTATGGAATGTGTGCTCTGTACTGAGCATTGTGTTGGGGGTTTTTCTTTTCTTTTTTTTTTTTTTACCAGTACTTGGGATTGAACTCAGGGGCATTCTACCTCCAAGCTATACCCCCAGCCCTATTTTTTAGTCTTTATTTTGAAACAGGGTCTCACTAAGTTGCGGATTGCCTCACTAGGTAGCTGAGGCTGTCTGAGAATCCGGATCCTCCAGTCTCAGCCTCCCAAATTACATGCATGCACCACCACGCCCGGCTGTGTTGGGGGGTTTTCTATGAAGGTTGTTTGATCAAACAGATACCATCCCTATTTTGTAGATGAGGAAACTTAGATTGAGGAAGGTTATATAACTGAAGCCATATTGCTATTCAATGGAGAAGCTGGTATTTCAACACTTAGTCTAACTCCTGCCACTCTCTCTCCAACCCCTCTAGTACTTAGGGATTGAACCCAGGGGCCCTTTACCACTGAGTTCAATCCCTATCCCTTATTTTTATTTTATTTTTTATTTTGAGACAAGGTCTCACTAAGTTGCCCAGGCTGGCCTTGAACTTGTGATCCTCCCAAGTGGCTGGGTGTACAGGCATGTGCCACCACACCGCTCTTCCTGCTACCCTTACCTGCTCTGCTCTGATGACTCATTAGATGGTGGGTGAATGTTTTGCCATTTCTGGGACAAAGTGGAGTCTCAGTGTATGGTGCTGCTGCTGCTGCTGATGATGATGATAAAGAAGGACCAAGTTGTACAAGAAGCAGAATCTGGAGGAACACCACTGAATGATATGGTTGTCGATGATCATCTCTGTAGTTCTCCTGATTTGACTCTTTAGACAACCCCCCACAGATCTGATAACACCTTTTTATGCCTGGTCCCTCGTATAACGGTCGCCCTAGTTTTTAAAATGCTGCCAGCCTGTCCTCTGTGCTGTCTAGCTCACTGGTACAATGGCACTGCTGTCTTAAGTCAGGGTCCTTGGGAGAGAGACTTGCAGGCAGATTTATGTGCAGAAAGCTTATTGGTGAGAGCTATGGGAGCCACCAATGTCAAGGCACAAAGGCAGAGGGAAGAATTGCACTGAAATGATGTCCCGTCAAAGCCCTGCCTACCTCACAGCCTGTGCTGTGGCTGAGACACTCTATGGAGGGAAGAATGCCGAGAGGGCTCCAAGATTCCCACTGCTGGGGCGCACGCCATGTATTATATTATTATTATTATTATTATTGTTATTTTGCAATCTGATGTGAATTTCTGGCACTTTTCTTCTTTCCACTCCTCTTAACCTCAATATTGAAAACTCCTTGCTTTTCCATATTTTACTAGGCTCGGTTTTGAACTCGTAGGAGGCAGGAGCCCTGCTGTTCCCCAACCACTCGGGACCCCTGGACACCGAGTCTGTGCTCCAAGATGATCCTGCCTGGCTCTCAGGCACTTTTTAGTCTGGGCTGTGACTGCCCTGGGATCACGGATCAAACCAGCTTAGATTGTTTTTGGTTTTTGGAGGGTGAGGGCAGATATGATGCTCCAGTCCCTGCTCATCAAGAGACTGAGCAGTATTGATTTAGTAAACATGTGATAATATTTGGTTAGCTATGAAGCCCTCGGGAAGTCATTCCAAGAACACAAACTGACAAGCCAGCCCTCAGGTTCCCTAATCCAGTCTGTCACCACCCCAACCCCTGGCACACACCTGAATGCCAGAGACTGAATTCTTTACTTTCCTTCATTATCGTCCCCACAGATCTGCTCCCTAAGCCCCCTTTTTGTTGCTGTGCAGCTCAGGCACCCACTCTCCGTTCTCCCTCTACCTGTCTCCTCCCTCTTCCTTTCTTCTAATCTCAGGCTGTTTGCTCAAACCTGTCAAAGCTCCACTGGTAATAGCTTTCAGAGAATTCCTCTCCCATCCCCAGCTTGTCTGCTTTTGACTACTATCTGCTCATCTCTCGACCATGATGGGCTCTGGCCTCGGATCTTTCTGCCCTACATGTCAGGAACAATGATGGTAGTGTCAATGTTATGAAAGAGTGGCTATTAAACTGAGCATGGTGGTGAACACCTGTTATTCTAGTACTTGGGAGGCTGAGACAGGAGGATCTCAGGTTCAGGTTTGAGGCCAGCCTCAGCAACTTAGTTAGATTCTCAGCAACTTAGTGAGACACTATTAAAAAAAAAATGTGTGTGTGTGTGTGTGTGTGTGTGTGTGTGTGTGTGTGTGTGTGTGTAGGGGGTGTAGCTCACAAGTAGAATGCCCCTGGCTTCAATCCCCAGAACCAAAATAAGAGTAGACTTAAGGGGTGACTTCAAGGTGGCTACCCTTCAGCTGGGGGAGGCCTGAGTGAGTTTAGGTTCTCCTGTGTTGAATCAATGCAGCTGTGGGAGGTAGAGGGTAACCAGATCCACTTTTTCTTGCCAGCCCCTGATGCTGGGCTGCAGATTGAGAAAGAAAACAACAAAGTGCCATGGAGAATTAAAGCAAATGAGTAGAGCTGGATGTGGTGACGCACACCTGTAATCTCAGTACTTGGAAAGCTAAAACAAGAGGATTACAGATTCAAAGCCAGCCTCAGTAACTTAGTGATGCACTGTTTCAAAATGGAAAATAAAATTGAGTTGGGGGTATAGTTCAGGGAGAATCCCTGGGTTCAATCCCTATATCATGCATGCATGCATGCACACACACACTCACACACACATGCACATGCGCACGCATGCACACAAATAGCAAGGGAAAGTGAGGGGAGGAATCCTTGACAGGATTAAGATGGGAGACACAGCAGAGACTGAGCATACATATCTATGCCAAGTAGAATATTGTCTTTGGGTTTTCACATTGCCTTGTAAATTTTTCTGTATTTTCTTATTACTTATTACTCTAAGATTGAACATGTGCATGTGGCATATCTGAAATTGTGATGGTTTAAATAAATTGTTTGAAAACTTATAGGCTTCTGACTTTTGAATATCAAAAGGGAGGATTTCTTGGACTCAAGCATGTGACAAGTTCATTGAAAGGAAGCATCAGTGCATCCCCTTGCTCAGAATATCTTCATTCATCTTCCTACTACTTCAACTGTCTTCAGCTATTTCTCAGACTTTAGAGCATGCAGTCTTCCACTTCTTCAGCAGACAGCATACCTAATTTGAAGGTAAAGAACCACATCCTGTTGGATGGGAAAAGATTAAATATCTAGTCCATGTTTCTTTTCCTACTGTTTAAAAAATTGTTTAACTAAGAGATAAACAGATGCAGGTCTCCATGGATGATTTAAGAAGTGCCCAGATGATACATTGGCAAGATCACACCCATTCTGTATCCTCAGCATTCCCATTGATGTCTGACACAGTTGAATATTGTTTTTCGTGCTTTCTTCCAACTTTCTCAACAATGGCTAATGAGAACAAAGCAGCACATGATGTTTAGGGTGGCCACATCGATTACAGTCCACACTGGGACCCTTTGGGAGTGAAAGGGAACAACAGACTTAAGCGGAGATATATGATACCAAAGTGACAGAAGAAATACCATGGATTCTAGAGTCAGGCTGATTTAAATCCCAGCCCTCCATATACTTACTCACCATGTGTGAACAGGCATGCCACTTGACCTCCACAGTCTCCCTTTGCTTACTATAAAGATAAGGGATATTAATACCTTGCAACATTTTTATGAGGATTAAATGTGATCTTATATATAGATATATTGTATGTATATGTATCACATATGTATATATCATATGTCATATATATATCACCTAACATAGCACAAGTTGGCATTCTAAATATATTCATATTTACACTTTATAGCAATATGCAAGGGCTGATGAATTAGTGTATTTATCCATTTATTCATGCACCCCTGTGTGAACTGGACAAGCTTGTATTGAGTAAGGCTGGTGGTTCTCAGTGGAAGCAGTGCTGTTCTGTGGGGGGTGCTTTGAAAATTTGTGGAGGTGAGTTTGGTTGTCACAGTGATTTATGTGTTGGGAGTGGGGGGGTCTATTGGTGTGTAGCAGAGGGTGCCAGGGACACTAGACAACCTGCAATATATAGAAGAGTCCTGTACAATGAAAGAGTGTCCCTCATCCCTTGTGGCCTCTTCTTGTCTCACCAGATATTTGTGTAGTTAAAGAAAAATCTTCATAATTATCTGAGCCTGGAGCCATTTATTTCATATGTAAATGCAAAACAGTTTTTGCTAAATTCTAATATGCATTGAACTTTCTGGGAATGTATCAGTTATGTAAAGTAGGTAACTATACTTTGCTTAGATTTTAACCAAGAGCTATCCCACATCTCAGAAACTCTCCTTAGCGGCAGTGATAACACTGCTGGATAGTAGTGGTAAAACGGGGAAGGATATGTTTGTCTCTAGTGCAACACATCAGCCTTAAACCACATCAGAGGCCTTCACAGCCACATGCGTCTTCATATGGGAATAAGCATTTAACTTATGTCTGCTGGTGAGGCCATCCTATGGATTTACATCATGAACAGCACGTTATTTTACTATGAATTTTAAATTTCTCTTTTATAACAGGCCATTATATTTGTGACAGAAACTGCTAGCTGCCCACCCAAATCCACATTCTTCTCTCTTTTCTGGGACCCCAACTGGATTCTATTTTCCAGCCACCCTTGGAGATAGTTGTAGTCATGTGACTCTGGACAGACGTGAAGGCGTCTTCCAGGCCTGGCCATGAAAACCATCCACATGTACTTTTCCATGTCTGTTTCTCCTCCCCATGCACTATTCTTCTGTGTAGACCAACCATAGGAGCTAGAAATAAACGTCTAGGGTGTTTAAACCACCACGTGTTTGAGTGTTTATTTATGTTAGCAATTATGGTACCCTAACTAATGCTATCTTCTTAACCAAAAACTTATTTGTGAATTTCACCTTTAAGTAGTAAAAAAAAAAAAAAACATTATAAAGTATTAGCTATAGAAAGGGGCCTTTCTAGGTCTGATAAGGTTGAAAATTACTGATCTAGACCATGGAAGATGCTGTAAGAACTATAAGGAAGAATAATATATGGTATATATTTCATCAAGTTTATAATATAATTTATATGACTATATAGACACACACATATACAAGGTTAATCATTAATTCAAAGCAGCACATGATAATAAACTATTGAATTTATGGGTTGGATGGCTTCCTTTAAAAATTTTCCAACCACATTAAAGTTAAATACTTTTTGGGTAAATGTGTACATATATATATATGTATATATATATGTATGTGTGTATATACATATATAAGTATTATGTTTCATAGAATTCAAGACATGATCAGCTGTACATTACTTCATGTTATATACCACAGAGAAAAATATCATTACTAATTAAATCATTACATAGGCCATCTTTAGGCATAAATTATAAAATACATCCCAATATAAGAAATGTTAAACTGTGAAATGCTGTGGACCTTAGAATTGATTTAAAAACATGGAAAAAGTGGTCATATATTTCTTTTTTTTTCTTTTTTTGTGGTACTGGGGATGGAACCTGGGGGCATTCTACCTCCAAACTACAGCCGTAGTCCTATTTTTTATTCTTTATTTTGAAACAGGGCCTCACTAAGCAGCTAAGGCTGGCTGCAAACCCGCATCCTCTGGTCTCAGCCTCCCAAATACTGGGATTACAAGCGTGTGCCACCACGCCTGGCTGGTCATATATTTCTAAATGAATACATTATGCCCATTTAGAAACATGTACAAAAATGGAAGTTCTAAAAAGTTGTAATTCTATAAGCAAAAGCTCTAATACTTTCTTGCTGCACCCCAAAAGATTGCTATAGACACCTCACTTTGGAGACCACAAGCATCAACAGAGATCCTCCGTGGGCTCAGAATGAGGGGTTCCTTTTAGGTCTGCTGTGTGGTTCTGGATAAGTGGAAAAATATTCCAGATGGGAGATGTTGCCAGAGCACAGAAACAGAGCAGGCGTCTGAAGAGTGTTGGGACAGTGAATAAACCATGGGGTCAGACGTGACTGAGCTTCTGGGCCTCGGTGTTCTGACTAAGGACAGAAGTAGGAAGCCACTCTCTGAGGAAAAGAGAAATAACATCACATAAACAGAGGCCATCCAAGCAGAGCTAACCCAGACAGGATGAGCAAATGACAGCTGGGCTCTGTGTTTAATGTTAGCACACGCAAAGGACAACATGAGATTCTGATAGGTGATACTTAAGGCTGATCTTAGAAGCCAGATGGGGTGTGGTCCTCGCAGAACAAGTCAGGAGCTCCTGAGTCTCCCCTGCTGACGGTCACAGCATTCGAAATTTTTCCTTTGGAAGTTAATTCCTTGCAGTTAAGGAACTGAAGATCACAGTTAAAATGGACTCACCTTCAACAGAAGTAACTGTTTGTTTCTTGTGAGGGGACAGGTTGCTGAGAGGAAGCACTATAGAAATACAGTGGGGCTGGGCATGGTGGTGTACACCTATAATCCCAGTACTTGGGAGGTTGAAACAGGAGGATCACAGGTTCCAGGCCAGCCTCAGCAACTAAGCAGACCCTCAGCAACTTAGTGGGGCCCTATTTCAAAATAAAAAATAGAGCGGGGAGCCGGGCGTGGTGGCGCACGCTTGTAATCCCAGCATTCGGGAGGCTGAGACCAGAGGATCCGGGTTCGCGGCCAGCCTCAGCTACCTAGTGAGGCACTCCGCAACTTAGTGAGACCCTGTTTCAAAATAAAGAATAAAAAATAGGGCTGGGGGTGTAGCTCGAAGGTAGAATGCCCCTGAGTTCAATCCCCAGTTCCGCAAAAAAAAAAAAAAAAAAAAAAAATAGAGCGGGGGATGCAGCTCAGAAGTAGAATGCCCTTGGGTTCAATCCCAAGTTACAGAGAGAGAGAGGAGAGAGGAGAGAGGAGAGAGAAATACAGTGGGGAAGCTGAAGGTAAGAGAGAGCAGGAAACCCAAGAGAGAAACAGTGTACTAACAGAAGGAAGAAGGAGATCTGCTGAAGTGGCTCATATGTTCAGAACCTTCACAGAGTCTCATATTTAATTCTTCAATGAAATATCTCTCTCTCACTCACACTCTTTCGTGTGTGTGTGTGTGTGTGTGTGTGTGTGTGTGTGTGTTTCCTCACAATGTGGCTTCTAGCAGGAGAAAAATTATGAGAATTCAGAAATAACCACATTTAGCATTTTTAAGAGAAATCTTAATGGGAAAAGGTCAATAGATTTGAATACAGTAACACACACACACACACACACACACACACACACACACACACACACACCCGCTTAATGGAAGATGTTCCAAGACCCCTAGGGGATGCCTGAAACCAAGGACAGTACTAAGCCCCTATATAGACTTTTGATTGGAGTTTTTTGTTATCATAGTATACACATTCTGATTAATATACTTATTTTATTATTCCAATGAATATTGATCAAGCTAAGCACCTACTACAAAATAGACCCAGAAATTCCATTTACAAGAAACTAAATAATTCCAAATATGGAAAAAGATATTTATACATGAAGATGCTCATAGTAAGATTATTTTAAACCCAGCACTCCCATAATAGTAGTTAGTTGCTAAAGAAAAACATACCATATACACAGTATATTTATAAAAAGAATGTAATGGCATGGGAAAATATTTATCATGGTTATCCTTATAAACTTCCTATACATACAAATTAAGATTGAAATAAAACAACAAAATGTTAAAAAGAGGTTCTGTAGGATACAGAATATATAGATAATTTTCCTCCTTATGCTTTATACAGTTTAGTTTTCTAAATATTCAAACAAAATCAATACTAATTTTCATAGTAAAAACAATGCTTCTGTTTAAATTACTTAGTTGTTGTGTTTTGTTTTTTGGGTTTTTTTTTTTTTTTTCTGAACTGGAGATTGAACCCAAGGGCATTCTACTTCCGAGCTACATCCCCAGCCCTATTTTTTATTCTTTATTTTGAAACAGGTCTCACTAAGTTGCGGAGTGCCTCACTAGGTAGCTGAGGCTGGCCGCGAACCCGGATCCTCTGGTCTCAGCCTCCCTAATGCTGGGATTACAAGCGTGCGCCACCACGCCCGGCTAATTACTTAGTTTTAAAAATTTATAACAAATAGGCCATTTTATTATCTTATTGGTAAGATTTTTCTTAATTCTAGAAACAGATCATTCCTAAGCTGCTCCAAAATCCATGTGATAATCTTTATACTTTACTTTTTTTTTTTTTGCTACTTTTTGTTTGTTTGTTTGCATACATGCAGAAAATACAAATTTTAAAGAAAAAATTTCTCTTTTTTTCAGGTACTGGAGATTGAACTTAGGGATGCTCTACCACTGAGCTACACTGCCATACCTTTTTACTTATTTTGTAATTTTTTTTTTTTTTTTTTTTTTTTTT